>JAVJAQ010000332.1:0-20526 GCA_032362365.1 Zygogramma bicolorata
AAAATATGAATAGGTCTATTCATCAGAGTCCAATCGGATGAATATCTTCGTATCGAAGCGTTTCTAGGATAGGAATCAGAGTGCCGAGATTTCGATGCAGGCGTCATTTTTCGATTCTATGAGACATTTCTATTCATCAGAGTCACACTGCAAATCTCGCCCCGAGTTTCGAAAGAAACGCGCTAAGGTTATTGAGGCCGTCAATTCGAACGCAGCTTATGTAAGTTAATTCTGGGTTGGCAACTCTGCTGTCAACTTTCAATTGTCAAAGTCAAAATACACGACGACCTACGAGTCACTGCATGAAATTTCAATCGTTCTTTTACAGTTGCTTGTTGAAGTGGTTACATCGGTATCGGTCAGTCGATTAGGTAACTTTATTGAAAATGAGTGAAACTCTTCAATTAAAAGGAACCCTACTGGGTCATAATGGATGGGTTACTCAAATTGCTACAAATCCTAAATATCCCGATATGATATTGTCATCTTCTCGAGGTAAATATATTTGCATGTTTTGAGAACTTTGGCTTCAGTATGTATCTATTTTCATTTCATCCATCCTTACTGTTTCAATATCCTTCGATCAAATTTCATGTATGTTATTATATTTCGCATACTTTGCGAGTTATATTTCATGGAGATTGAAATTTTCAGATAAAACGCTTATTGTATGGAAGTTGACACGTGAGGAAACACAATATGGAGTTCCACAGAAACGTCTTTACGGCCATTCCCACTTCATTTCTGATGTAGTACTCTCCAGTGATGGAAATTATGCTCTGTCTGGTTCTTGGGACAAAACTCTTCGTCTGTGGGACTTGGCTGCTGGCAAGACAACCAGGCGATTTGAAGATCATACTAAGGTTGGATGCGATTCAATTTGCTTGCTAATTGGTAATTTCCAAAACAGGCTGTGGTTATGTTGATATAATCATGACTTTCGAAAACATTTAAATCCAGTGGTAATGATCGACACACCTGTTTTAGGAAATATCATGAGCGTGTATTGTACAAAATTAATTTTTTCCCATTATGACAGCTAGAAGATTTTTTTTATTGAAAGTCCCGGTTCCGAACTTCGTCTGAAAATGTAGGACATATGCAACTAGTAAGTACATTCTCTGAGTTCTAGGCCAAAAATTATGCATATTTCTGGTCTGCAAGATAAACATCCTTGGAATTATTGTTAATCCTGAGTATTTCATTTCAAACTCTTTATCTGCTTCTTCAGAATCATAAGAATTTAATATTTATAGTCCACACTGTTACTTGAAAAATCTTTGCAATGCTTATCAATGAAGATGTTCATATACAAAATATTGGAAGTAAAAGGACCCTGTGTGAACTCTTACATTGGGTTTATGACAACTACCTTGAAGTAGAAAAAAGGAAGTAAAAATTTGGTCTATGAACCAGGTGTTGTCATTGATTCTATGCCTGTGAGTAATATACATTAATATTATGATTGAAGATTTCAGTCAATCCACTCTCTGACCCTTCTTTAAAAGCACCAGTTTGACTTACCTCATGGCGATACTGGTTTTCAAAAGGAAGGAGATTGAATTTATTCCTGGGTGTGGACATAAGGTCTATTAATTATGTTCCTCAATAAGGAATGAGACAGTATTCATTTAAAATTCAAGTTTTAACTTTTTTTCCAACTATCAGTTTCCATTTTTACTTTAATTTTCCTCTGAGAAATTTCCTTTATTGGTTCGTTTTTTGTTACCATTGCTACATCTTGGATGAGTTATTGAAATAAAGTTTGTTTTTTAAATTCCAATCAATTGCAACTTGTGATTTTTCCTTTTTATACTTTGGTCACGGTCTCAAGAGTTGCAGTGGATTCATACAAGCCAACTTAACTTTCATTTGACTTCTTAGCAATTTATCCCCTCAAAAAAAAAACATGCAACAGCTAAACTGGAATACCAAAGATATGTGCGACTGATTTTGACAGCTGGCAGAAATTAGTTACACATCTAAATATCCATGAATGCTTCCATTCGAGCATCGAACTTCTTGAGTTACTAAATTGAATTATACACAAGTTGAGTTGGCTTGCAAGAATTCTCCTTGAGCTCTGTTATGTCCAATCTGTCCAATAGGATAGTTCTGGTCAAGGTACCTATGGATGTCTGATGTCGAGGCGTGCTTTAAAACTAATATTGCCAATAAAGAATTTATGATTTGGGGAAAGCGAAGCATACTCTGATTTAGAACTTATATACAGATTGATGCCAAAATATTTTTTTTATTTCATTCACAAGACTATTATTGACTTTTTGTTTTTTATTGTCGTTATTATATGTGCAGATTATACATTACTTATACTGATTAATTTTGTATAGGATGTCTTGAGTGTTGCATTCTCAGTGGATAATCGCCAGATAGTTTCTGGTTCCCGGGACAAGACGATCAAGCTCTGGAACACTTTGGCAGAATGTAAATATACAATTCAAGATGATGGTCACTCAGATTGGGTAAGTGTTCTTTTGTATATTCCATTTAATGATATCCTTCCTAAAAAGCACCAGTTCAGTTACATTGGCTTTATTGGTTGTTGCCAGGAAGGAGATTAGATTCAATTCATGGGTGTGAACAAAATGTGTACCTATTCTTGTTCTTCAATCTGAATTGGGACATTTCAATTTTATCATAGCTTTATAATATATGATAGATTATAAATTCTTGAATATTTTAATAGCATAACATGAACAAATCCTTTTTTGTAGTCAATGGATTAATTGGGTATCTATAATTATTTTTGTGTATGATTTAATTGAACATCTACATATCATATAACAATGTTTATCTACACCTGTACTCTAATAATACACTTATATGCCCACAACCCGTTTTATAATGAAATCCATTACAATACAGATTTTCAACCAATAGAAACCCATTATTTTTCAATCAAGTATGATGTGCAAGCTTTACATTTTGACGTTTGTCAAGTCAAAATCAGTATGTATTGAATTTTTAGTCAATTTTCGATAATCGCATGAAAATGTCTCATAGCAGTGATATAGAAGAATTACCAGCGACTCCTCCACAGATGTCTTAGACAAGAAAAAAATACAATCGAAAGGATTATATTTTTCATTTGACAAATGCAACACACATGTTTTTATTTTCGGCCAAATCAAATGATATCTAATGGCTGAGTGATCAATGGCGCCGGCATCGATCAGAAACGTCCGGGTTCAATTCCTGACCTCGGCAGTTTTTTTAATTTTTTTTTATTTTCATTTCTCATTGTTGTATTTTCTGTGGTTATACCATTAATTATAATTTTGTAGAATTTTTCAAAGAAATACGATTGATTACCTACCATTGTTGGGTTTAATTTAAATACCTAATAATATTATATTTATAGTTCTTCATTATTCATTGGGTGTAGATAAAATAGCGTATGCAACTCTCATGTAATGGTTATTAATACACTCGCATAAACCATACGAAACTCACCTTCGGCTCGTTTCGTATCCCGGTTTATGCTCATGTATTAATAACCATCATTACACGATCGTTGCATAATATACTATTGCTGAATATTCAATGTCATTTCTTTTTTGTCTTTTTTGCATTGACTGAGACGAAAAAAACAAAAATCACTTCCTCTATTAGCAGTATGAATATTTATTTGATCCCAACTACAATGGAGATTTGTATTATTCAAGAATTTTTCAATATTCAGTATTGTATATGCAGCAAGTAAAGATGTGATGGCAATTTTAATCTCTTGTTCAGGTATCATGTGTCAGATTTTCACCCAATCATGCCAATCCCATTATCGTTTCTGCTGGCTGGGATCGCATGGTGAAAGTATGGAACTTGACCAATTGCCGCCTGAAGATCAATCATTCTGGACACACGGGCTATTTGAACACAGTCACTGTTTCCCCTGACGGTAGCCTGTGTGCCAGTGGTGGTAAAGACTGCAAAGCCATGCTGTGGGATTTGAACGATGGCAAGCATTTACACACCTTGGACCACAATGACATCATTACTGCTCTGTGCTTCTCACCTAACAGGTTGGTATCAGTGATATTCAATGTAGTTTGATGAAAAAATTGTTTAATGCTTTTCATGATGTAAAACACCTTAACCCCTTGAAAATAATCTATGAGAGGTTAGCGGATATGGGACTGATTTTTTTTTTATATTTAATTACATTTGTCTTTTGTTTTTTCTATTTTTCAAATCTTGAATGTTCCTTCCAGGTATTGGCTTTGTGCAGCATTTGGCCCTTCAATCAAAATTTGGGATTTGGAAAGTAAGGAAATGGTTGAAGAGCTCAGACCAGAAGTCGTTTCGCAAACGAGTAAAGCAGAACCTCCTCAGTGTTTGTCATTGGCATGGTCAACAGATGGACAAACCTTGTTCGCAGGTTATTCTGACAATACCATTAGAGTATGGCAAGTCAGTGTGTCAGCACATTGATTTTTCCCCAAGATGTATATGAACTGATTTTCTAATAGAAAATGTTGAGAAATAGAGTTGATTTATTTCAATCCAAACTTGTAGTTATGATGGAGGAAGGGATTGAAGTTAGATCTGATCAGAGTGATAATGATGACATTGAAGATACTGTACATAATTTTTAATTATTTTAAGGAAATAAAGTCAAGTATTTTTCACGAGAGCAATTTTTTACTTCATTGCAATTAGGAACTGGAGAAGTTAAATGTGATAGCTATTTCGAGTCTCGAAACATAACTAGAGGCTAGTGATAGAAGTCTATAAAATATCCATCCTGAAACCAATACGTTACTACCATAAGCCAAGCTAATGTTAGCTATCCTGACAATTTGGAATTAAATTCAAAAAGTTTTCATTTCATTTGAAAATTCTTGGTTGCCACAATATTGGATATCACGAGGAGCTGCTTTCTCGACGTTATGGATGTTATATTTTTTACAAAAATACAATTTTACATGTGTTGACAGTGTTGCCGATTCTTAGAATTTTGTACGGAATATTCATGAATAGAAACAGATGTTTTGTGGAGAGAATGAGGTTTGATGAATTATTTTTTGGCTTTTTTCTCTGGATCAAAAAATGGAAATTGTAACTTCTATGAAAGAAATAAAATCAGAAATATTTCACACTGTTGATGGGTCTGGGTGTATATCATTCAAAGATATTTGCTTCATTCACAAAAAAAGGTCATTTCAAAATGATGGCTGGTTTCGGATATAAATGGAATGAATGCCACTGAAATGTCAATTGAAACTGATGACAGACGTCATATATTGAATATTTCCAAATGTATGAAAGTTTTCAGAACTTCACCCTCTCTGTAACTGAAGAGCTCGGGAGATGATTTTCTCTGAGCGAAATGAGGTCTGTGGATTGGAATAGAATATCCTGGTGAGTGAGATTTTGTCATGACTGTTGCCAATGAAAGTCTATGGCTTCGTTCAGCGGTGCTCAACCGTTGAGTGATGTGCCAACTTGTTCGGCTGAACGGACCGCTGCACCATTGATCACTCGAAACCGTTGAGCAGCGGCTCAACACGTTTAGTGATTATTCTCAACGGTTGTGCACCGCTGAACGAACCCTATAATTCATCAGAATGAAGGATGCTGAATTCATTGGTGTAGTCAACATTTCACGAAAGAATTCGCTAATGAAATAGAAATTCAGAACAAAAATAAATCGGTATGCCCTGAAATTTGGTGCAAACGTAAGACTTTTTGCCTCCTGTGAAAAATTATTGAATCGATCAGGAAATGTACAGTGCTTTTTTTTACTGTCCCCTTATTTTTTGAACGGGTTATTAATAAACATTGAAACTTGGGATAATGAAATTGATGCATAAATACTAGGTATATCTTGAGCAAATTTTGGGGTAGAATTGACATGAAATAAAGATGGCGACTGGGCGCCATCAGTAAGAAAATGTAATGGGACGGGGGCTCTTATTGTGATACATCATTTTGAAGCTCCTGAGGAATATTTTATAACCCTAGAAGAACAGTTCTAAAAATAGGAGAACTACTTTACTGTGCTAGAAGTCATGGGTAGAGTGAATGAAGTTGGAGCAAATGCTCGCACTCAAATTTTTTGGGACAAACTTATACGGGTTGTTGAGATATGACAAGGAAGGATCTATAGTTTTAACTCTTGCTCACTTTTATTCACTTCACCTAAGATGCCTAGAAGTCCTGGTAATTCAACTGATTAGATTTTTGTGGCGAAAAAAACAATCGACACTTTTGAAGGTTTCCCCTATTTTTTCGGTAGAGGGCGTTATGTTCCCATTTTTCAAATTTGATGACAAGTGTCAAGTTAATTGCCATGTCACTTCGAAATTTTGATGTGTACGATGTTTTTATCGTTTATTTGTTGATTTCATTGCTTTCAAATATCGAAATGTTGTTACTGGTATCTCATTGTCCACCCATTATCCTTTAGGTTGCGATCTCTTCTCACTAGCCAATCAAATAAAAGTGGAAAAACCCGACTGCACATTTTTACTTGGTGCAAATTTAGCTTCAGACAAGACTGACAAGAGCGTGTTGGCGACATCTGTGCATATTGTACGGGAACGAAAACCTCCAAGAGCTCAATTATCCACCAAAAATCAAGCAATCCGGGCCAGATTTCGCCACTTTTATCCCAAACTTCTACAGGTATAAGTAAACACACCAGGGTTTCCAGGCATCTTAACTTCACCCAATATCTTCACCTACTACAAAATGGCGGAACATTAGATAATTGCCTGAATAGATTGACGTTTGCGACTTCATACTTTGAGTAAATAGCTGACTCAAGTTGGAGAAGGTGCTCGAAATGGATGCCTTAAAAGTCTTGACACAAGAACACCCTATATCCGTGTTAATTCACGTCGAATTATAGCAGCTTTAAGGATCCTTTTCATGGAGCAGTAAAATTCTTACTGCAACTGCAGTAAAATGCAAGTGCGCATGCTCAGTACAGATTCTACTGCAAATGCAGTAGAATTTCAACTGCTCCATGAAAAGGGTTGAAAGCAGTGAAATAAGTCGATTTTTATGTCATTGGTCATATATACCATTGTTTGACTTTATTATTTGGATTTATATTCTGTGGTGTGGCGTGGTCTGGAAATCTAATATTTTGAAAATTTCGATCCGTTGAGATTATATAAATGGAGAAAGGAATGTTTTCAAATTTTGATTATATATCAAAATAAAATGATACATCAGCATGAATAAGTGTGCCCCGTTGAGACTTTATCTTTATTTTCGTTTCGTTAATTCAGTAAAGTGATTGTTTATTTCAAATTTATGATTATCGAATGTTTTTATGTAATGAATTTAAATAACAACTTTTTTTTCGTCAAAGTAAAATATTTTAGGATTTTGTAAATGTTTCAATAGTTTAGTTCGGAACACTACCCACGATGTTTCCATCGATCATCTCTAATTCCAGGAGTATTTAAGTGTCATCGGCTGGGAAATTGTACATATGTACTTATCAAAAAGCATTGAAAAATATTACTGCGAAATATTTATAACAAAAATATTTCTTTTAGTATCATTTATCACTACACTAAAAGTTTATGGGGTATAATTTATGTAGTAGTCACCCTGTATATTGTGAATCAAACTATGAAGGTTCGTTATTTAATCTTGACGTTTGCAAAATTTCATAAATATATGGACATCCCTGAATCATATCGTATGGATATTTCTCAATTATATTCTATATATGCATGTGAACAATATCTTATATGGACATCCTTATTGAGACCTTGTAGATGTCCGTTATTAACAACATCCTATGGTTATCCATGAACATGGATATACCTGAACGATATCTATTTGACATCCCAGAAGGATATCTTATGGAAGTCCAGCTTCTTCCACTCGGGACATCCACTGGACGTCCATAAAATATCCACCGGATACCAAGTGGATGTCCTCGGACTATCTCCAATATCCGAAATGAATATCCATTGGATATCCATTGAATGACCGTGTATTGACTGTTAGTTTTGAAACCTCTGCCATAGCTCATTGTATTATAATAAAAATTAATATATATATAAGAGTATGGCAAGACATACTTAGTTAATTCAATTAGATTCATAGGGAATCTTCTGAATTGATTCACTTCTAGGTTTTATTTCTAAAGTTGTCGTGGGAAAACTTTATAAATAGACTATACAGTGTGTTCCAGCTAAAACTTGCCACCCCCCTAATCTCCAAAGTTGTGAAAAAAATTGAAAATCACTGAGACCCATCGAGACCCAAATACATCATCATTGTGTTTTGTGTTGTCAACTCTCTCAACCCCAGCACCCCCTACTTCGAGATTTGTGATACATCAGTTTGATCAGTTTGAAGGGAATTCAATCCCAAATACGTGGGTGTACTGAAATTTAGCATCGATCAAGTGTTGTTGAAGTTTTAATAAAAACTAAATTGCATCAAGTTATTTTTATTTTTCATCTCGCCCATCTTGACAAAGTGAAGACCATATATATATATATATATATATATATATTTCAAACTTCCTCTGTGATCTGGTAGCAGCAACTATCACGCTACCTCAGTGAAAAAATTATTGGCTGAACGATCCCGTATATAAGGTGAGTGATTCATTCAGGTGGTGGTTTATACTATTTTTATTATCTCAGTAGGAGTTGAAGGGAACCCATACAGTTTTGTAGGTATTACAAAGGCATTAACCAGCATCCTGGACACCCTGAGAACGGTGTTGTATTCCAACATTCCAAGAAATTTTAGGTGTCTCAAATTTCCTATGTGGTAGAGAGACGTCAGTAGGATTCGTGTTAGACTTGGTCAGAAGTCTGTCCTGTGGATTGGCAGCAGTGGCCACGTTTACACCGTACGTGCGCTAATTTGGTATTCTAACCAAGTTGACCATACCAAATTCAGGCCAAGTCAATAAGTTAGTGCCTGTTTACACCATGTTCAATTAGTAAACAGTTTGGTCATGTTTGGTTCTTATTTGGTAAACATACCACAGAATGTGACAGAAGTATAAACAGCTTTGCAACTCTACTAACACACAAAAACGTCGATAATTCATGGATTTATAGATTCAGATTCAAAGTAAATAATAACTATTAGATTTGAGATATGTGGTTCTGTTGATAGATACAAAAATGGATTTGAGGAGTTTTAGTACTTACGCTTAGCAAAGATTCAAACCAAACTTTGCATATTGTCGGATAGTCAAGGCCGTAGGTGTTTACATCATCTTGGTCACTTGACTATTTTGGTCTGGTACGCAACAATTTTCGGTACCAAACCAAGCTGGTCCCCTGACCAGGTGTACTGTTTACACCAAGATGACTGTACCGAGCCTAAAACATCTTTCATAAACCAAAAAACCGTTTACCGTTTTATATATATTCATCTTAAAGACGAGTAAGTGCGGTCCTGTGCGCGAGGACAATGTGATGAAATGTAGATGTCAGTTTGATTAGAGCATTGTCAAGGAAGAATCGGAAGAAAAAGGCCGAATCGTTGATAGTTATCGGCAATTTCGATTCCAAGAAGTATCTGCGCAGTATCGCAGTGTTTGTCCTAAACCAACTGCTATAACAAACTTAAAGCTGTTTTCGAAGCTGTTGTTGGAGCCTGAAAATTCGAGGTAGGAGATATCCTTATTAAATTTGCCAGTCAGCGTTGAATTCACACCGCGCAGTCGGAATTTCATCACGCAACTCCAGTTATCATTATTGAACATTTTTTTTGAATAGAACTGTTGAAGCGGGGTTATATTTACAGATATTTGAAAGGTGTCATTGACAGAATTAAGTAGATTTAATTTTTTGAAAATTGTATCTTTAGAATAGTAAAAATCTCTTGAAAATATTGTCTCCTTTTTCGTACGATCAATCAACCAAAAAGGACATTGAGATACAGAGGCTAGTTGCATGACCAAGATTATTTGGTTGAAATAAAGTCATTAGTCAGCTCACCAAGCGACGCGACGGTGTAAACTTGGCCAGTATGATAGTGGCTTCGAACTATTCGCTCCATATGAGTTTCATTCTTTGGATGGAAGTTGATTACTTTCAAATAATAAATTTTAACTTCTACATCCAGTATAAGAGCCGCTGCAATATAATCGATCGATGAAATGAACTTACCTGTGGAGAAAATCGTTATTATATGAAGCGGCTTGTGAATATATCAGTTCGCTCTCAGGTCCCGCCCTACGCCCTATGGAAGTTACAATTTTGAACTGGAGTTCAACCATAGAACAGTTGAAGAGTATGATAACATATAGTATAAGAGTATATAATTCAAAAACAATATTAAACATTCATTACAGTTCGATGGTATAATCACAGATAACATTGAAATCTGTAGTAACTTCCTAGTTCAGGATGGTTTAACAAATTACAAATCGATGACGTAAGGCTAGGACGGTGGCTGTCTGTACCTCCTATATAAGGACGCATACAATTTTGTTTTGAGTTTAGGACTGTGGTCATTCAGTACAGAACTGTACTTTATATATCGAACGATCCGCTTCATATAATTACGATTGAACTTCACAGATAAGCTGGTTGAATCTGTCAAATATTTCAGTACTTGAGGGGCCTGGGCCTGATTTTCAAATCGGGTGATCGCTCCCACCAGAGAAAATTCGGATATATTTTTCTATCTCATAAGCGGAGGACATTTGAAATTGAAAAAGACATTTGACTTTCTCTGGGTGTGACGGTTCACCTGATTTGATAATCAGGCCAGGCCGCAGACCATATCTTCAGACGCGACCAATCGATTCTACCATAAAATCGAATGCCGCCAATGGTCCTTGGTATTTTTTTTTTATATGCAGATTAATAAGAAAGGGAAGCCCTGTAATGTTGTCAGGGTTGCCTTAATGTTGTCAATTGTCATATCGTTTCGAAGCCGATAGTCTGATAGTGTAGGAAAAGCAAGCTTTCTATTAAAATCTGATCAATAATTCTCGTGAGATTTTTGAGTTGTGAGAAATTAACAGAAAAAAAATCATTCAGAATGGCTATGACATCATCTCAAGTGAAACGAGAGCAACAAAATAACATTACGGGTAGCGGCACAGGTTGGCCCAGAAGAAACAGTCAAAATACAACTCCTACAACTACAGTTGCAAATACAAGTTTCGAGAAAAATTTTCCTCCATCAGCAGCTTTGAACCGAATTATTAACCTGTATCCTTTAACCAACTATATATTTGGCACTAAGGAACCACTTTTTGAGAAAGATCCCAGTGTTCCAGCTCGTTTCCAGAGAATGAGAGATGAATTTGAACGAATAGGAATGAGACGAAGTGTGGAAGGTGTTTTGTTGGTACATGAACATGGTTTACCACACGTCTTACTTCTTCAGTTGGGAACAACTTTTTTCAAATTACCTGGTGGAGAACTAAATCCTGGTGAGGATGAAGTAGAAGGACTCAAAAGACTGCTTACTGAAACTCTAGGTCGCTTAGATGGTGTTAAACAGGACTGGCTTGTTGAAGATATCATTGGCAATTGGTGGAGACCAAATTTTGAACCACCCCAGTATCCATACATTCCTTCACATATAACAAAACCTAAGGAACACAAAAGGCTGTTTCTTGTACAGCTACAAGAGAAAGCCTTGTTTGCAGTTCCAAAGAACTACAAGTTAGTAGCTGCTCCTTTGTTTGAATTATATGATAATGCACAAGGGTATGGACCAATAATTTCATCTCTTGCTCAAGCCTTATGCAGATTTCAGTTTATTTATATGTAAAATTGATGTTTTCAAACAGTGGGCCTACATCTTTGAGTGTTTGAGAATTGTAATTTTAGGCTAATCAAAAAAGGATTCACAGTTGAAATTGTCAAATATCTTTGGAATGATTTTCACAGACTTTTTATTTTACATAAATAAAACCTATTGATTTACCTCTGTTTGAATCTCGGAATGTATATTCGAAATGAGGGTTGACAAGAAAAGTACGAGCCCCATATCAATTTTTTGTACAAATTAAATCATTTTAATGATGCTACTGACTTGGGTCACTCCAAATAGATGTGCTATTTAGTTTATTCCTTCTTTCTAAGATAACTTTACTCATTTGACAAGTGTTTGATTCTCATGTGAATAATGAAGAACCTAATTATATTCTTATGAATGAAATGTGTGAATTTGTATCAGATTATAATTATATAAAAGAAAAATGAAACTTATTTGTTTTGGTTGAGAGGTGTGTATGTATGCATATTATTTCATATTGATTCTTCAAAAAAGGATTTGTATTTCATAGGTATGTCTTTATAAATCTACAAATGTTCATCCTTTGTTAGGAGGTTTTTGGAAAAGTGCCTTGTTCCCAAAAGCTGTGAGAATTTTCGTTATTGATGAAGTAATGAAAGAAATTCTGTTCACATATATCATAAGCCATTTTTCAAGGATTCTACAATTTCAGCTAATTTTAATACCTTTGTAAAAAACTATTCATTGCTTTACTTGGAATATTTCTATACTATTGATATGGTAATAATTCAAATAATGTGTGTGTATGTGATCTTGTTAAACATCAACCTAATCAATTGAATGAAAATTTCCTACTGTTGAGCAGAAAATGCATTGGATATTCTATTAGCTTTCTTTTTTGAAAGTTTGTAACAGCTCAGTTTGTTTATTTTATTATATTTTTATAATATTAATATTGTAATATTTCAAATAATAAGTTGGGATATTCAAGCTGATGTATGCTGTTCAAAAGTGAGCTTGTTAGATATCAAAATGTAGTAAGAGTAATGATAATCTGGATTCAAACATATGTACCTTTGAACACGAATTTTTTATATTATATTATGCTAGAAAATTGCCATACATAAAAAGAATATGTTTAGGGTTTACTTTAAGGAATAAAATTATCAAGTGTATATGGGAAAGAACTAAAAAAATATGTATGTAAACGAAGACAACCACTAGATATTTCTTCATTATGCTTAAAACTTTTTGTACACATTCATTCACCCTGTCAAAAATATATTCAATTCAATATTCCGAATCGATGGTGAACAACACAATCATCACTACACAAAATTTTCTGAAAATATGACTGATGAAAATTAATACAAAATTCTATCTATTCATCACATAATGGAATGAAACTATAGAATGCATTACCGAATTCGTTGAAAAGATATGGTAAATCTCGTTATAGAATATTTGAAATGTAATTGTTTTTGTTGCCACAAAAAGATCCGATTTTATGGCTTATTTTCATGTCTCATTTTCCCATTTCAAGCATGTACATGCTTCTTTAGGAATAAAAGTTTTTTATAAATTGTTTATGAGGTCACTTAATAATTCCATGATACAAGTCATGCAGCATTAACAAAAATATCTATTTTTGAATATACCCATTGCTCTTCTGTTTCTGAAGAACATATTTCTGTACCTGATTTTTTCTTTCCGTTTCAGACAAACGTTCTTGATTGGTCCCTATCCAACAAATTTTCTGTTTTGTTTTCTGTTATTGGCCTGTTTCAGATTAACAGTGTCCTCACTGTTCAGAATGTTTTCTACATGCACAATAACAGTTAATCATTATTGAAATTTTTCTACACGAAAACTTCACACAACATAATCCAACATTTCATCGAATTTGCAAGAGTGGTTGCAGACACGCTAAAAGCAGTTATCCAATATTTCGTCGAAATCGAATGAATATTTTTTTTATGTACAGACAGGAGTCTAAAGGACAAAACTCATTTTTGAATCGAATTAGTCTCTCCCCTTTTAACTTTCTTGTCTCACCTGTTATCGGTTGACATTTTGGTGGGTTATATGAAATGATGATTTGGTTGAATTGGCTAAAATTTGTTCCTTGTGTAAGAACTTTCAATTTGGAACTAACCAACTTTGAAATGTCTAATGGAACACCCTATTATATATTCATGTATATTTTCATACAGCAATTCATTTTACATTCGAACAACAATTATGTCAAATATTACAGAAAATTGGTCGAGCTCGTCGACTATTCTTCTGAATCATATATTCAGCAGCACACTGACGTCACATGAGCAAATAAAAATTATCAAAAGTATGGGTAGTCTATATACAAAGGTAGTATTTAGTTCTGTGGGTAGTACATACGCCTTGGGTTAAATTGGGTAGTCTAGTCTAGTAGACAGTAGACTACGAACTTGATGCGCAACCCGTATTACTTTGCTCCAAGCAAGTGCGTAGTGTCGGTTGCTCAGATAAAATTAGATAGATATTCGCAATTAATATACATCAATGGGATATTTGTACATGAATGGTTCATCGAGAAAGCATTACCATTTTTGTCAAAACGAATAGCGTGATAAAGTTTTCCTATATCTAGAAACTATTTTAATTGATAAGAGTTAAAAAAACGGAGGAAGGCAGGGAAGAGGGTTGTTAGGTTGAAATAATCATATTGGTAGCAAAGTTTTGAAAGTTAATAAAGTTTGCAAGTTTACTAACGAAGACGTTTTTCACTGAGTAAATGTATACAAATTGGTAATGGTGTGCGAAATGCACCGACCAACACTGTATCTTTTTTGTTTGTACTATTCAAAAACGTTATTTCATTGTGTACAAATTTTGGCGTAGTTGGCAATAGAACAAATATTCATTTCTCTCGATGAGATGCAAACAATAAAGACCTACTAGGTAGGTATTAAAGTTTTTTGAAAAATTGTCAGAATATCGATAGAACAATGAAATAGACCAGTTAAGTAGTCCAGCCATATCACTTTACTATTCTCACTGAACATTACCTCAAAAATAGTAAGGAACCCTTGACTTTCTCAAATTACATAAAAGTTTAGCCTACCCTCCAGTTCCAAATATATATTCCCGATTTTTTTTAATGGGTAAAACCCCACAATGTCAAAATTTATGAAAATATGGACAAGCAAGAAAGAGATGGAAGCTGAAGAACAACGATGCCAGGAAGGAAGAGAAACTGAAGAACAACGTCGTCGGGAAGGAAAAGAGGCTGAAGAACAACGACGCCTGTAGAGAAGAACTTAACGGAACTAAGGAAGGCGAAGATCTTACTGGATAAAGAAGGCGGATTATTCGTGCAAGGGAAGATTACAGACCGCACAAATCCCGTCCAACATCGAATCGACACCGGTGATGCTGCTCCCATCCATCAGTGACTGTCGTTCAGGAGTAAGCAACGGCCATTACTTACGGAGGAAATGTTGCAAGAAGGGGTAGTAGAGGGATCTAGTCGTTCTTGTCGTTGCACCATAATAAGTAGGTATCAACAAAATTCTGTGTGGACTAGAGAAGTGTCAACGATGTCACCAAAAATTACAGCTACCCGAAAGCAGCAAAAGAATTCGACCACCAGTCAGCTTTATCGATGGGGCCAAGGACATCGAAATGCAGTAGGCGTTGAGTCTAGAACGTCGCCGCACCCTGAAAGATACTATTTTCTACGCTCTTGAGTTTGAGGCTGTCAAGAATGCCTCCGACAGTTCATCAGGTCAGGGCCATCACCGAACAAGACGAAGAGAGTCTGAGTAAAGTCCTAGTGACACTGGTCAAAAAGCTGGATGGAGAAACCCCCGCCAATGGAAGTACCTGCCAACGACCGAGAAGAGCGGCTGAAATGCTATAACTGGAAGAGGAGCATCCGAAACCAGACTACCGAGCTCGATCGAGGTCCGAGATAAGAAGGAATTGATGATGTACGGCACCTCAACAAGAACAGAGAGGTCCGGAAAACTCTTCTCAATCAATATTTGAGGGAGCGTACATGGCATGATTGCTGATGGGTTTCTGGACGACCATCCATGCTGTTTCCCCATCGATACCGAAGCCACAAGATCAGTGATGAATGGCAACTCTTCCGACAAGCAAAACATGAGGACTACTACGTGGACTCATATCTTGGACACAGCCACTGGAGATAGAATTACCGTGTTCGGAGAGAGTCAAGTCAGGATTGGACTACCAATTTCGAGTTATGCCATTTGTACTCTGCAATGCTCCTGCCATCTTTCAACGATTGATGGAACTGGTACTAAGGGGTCGAATTTGAAAGACGTCTTCAGCAGACTGAGAAACTTGCAGCTGAACAGCAAGAAATGCATCCTTTTACAGTTTGAGGTGAAACTTTCTTCCGTGATGAGTTATGGATTGAATAAGCTGTGTGGCACTAGGTACGTCCTCCTACATCGAACGGTCATGTTTTGGTTACGTAGGAGGAATTGACCATATGCATCTATTTTTGGTTGCACATTTAATGAGGATTCACTGATATAAATAATGAATGTTTTTTATTGATAGCTAAATTACAATGATAATCCCAAAATAAAAAGGAATATTTCAGAAGAGAAAATGGTTACTTATATGATAGCGCAGACCTATCAATTGGCAGGGTTCAATCGTCCGAAGATGATTGCTCTTCCACCCAACCACAATTCAGTGGTTGGCATCAATAAATATTTAAGCACGTGAAATAATAATAACTGAGATGAAGAGTAGTCGCTATCTAGAATTTTTGAAATTTTGACTTCTTGATTTTGAGAAAATCGTTTTATTTGAGCTACTTATTCTCTGATTCTCTCTCCAAATCTGATTTATATTTATCTAATCAAAGATTCTGTGGCAAAACGAATTATTGAAAATATATAGAAAATCTTGAAAGGTTGATGATAAAGTATTCGAATCATTTGTGATGTCAACAAAATATACCAGACACTTTTGAGAAGGTGTATTTGAATCATTCAAGATCTAAAAATTGTTGTTCTAAAATTGTTCGTTTCCGTTAACCAGCTGACGAACGTCAACCCCCAGAAGTCGAAACTTGTGCGAGCAATGGATCAACGAGGCCTTACCTTTTAACGTGCGATTACCCAGCACGGTGGCCCGGCGAGGATTCGAGCCCCGGCCTTCCGCTTGATAGGCGGATATGCTAACCACTACACTACCGAGATCTACTGAAATGAAATGGAAGTACCACCTAATGAACTAGCATTATTCTGATGGATTCGTAGACATTGTGTCTCCTTTATATACAAAGATGAATGGTTGTGTGATATACATCAGAAGCAAGTTGAATGATATTTCTAACAGAGTTCCTCCCACATCGAACGGTCATGTTTTGGTTACGTAGGAGGAACTGACCATATGCATCTATTTTTGGTTGATAATTCAATGAGGATTCACTAATAATTATAATGAATGTTTTTTATTGATAGATAAATTACAATGATAAATTATAATGATTTTCTCAAGAGAAAATGGTTACTTATCACAGACCTATCAATTGGCAGGGTTCAATCGTCCGAAGATGATTGCTCTTCCACCCAACCACAATTCAGTGGTTGGCATCAATAAATGTTTAAGCACGTGAAATAGGTATAATAACTGAGATGGAGAGTAGTCGCTATCTGAAAATTTTAAAATTTTGACATTCGACTTCTTGATTCATTCTCTGATTCCCTCTCCAAATCTGATTTATATTTATCTAATCAAAGATTCTGTGACAAAACGAATTATTGAAAATATATAGAAAATCTTGAAAGGTTGATGATAAAGTATTCGAATCATTTGTGATGTCAACAAAATATACCAGACACTTTTGAGAAGGTGTAACCCAAGTATTTGATTCATTCAAGATCTACCGAAATGAAATGAACGTACCACCAGATGAACTAGTATTATTCTGATGGATCCGTAGATATTGTGTCTCCTTTATATACAAAGATGAATGGTTGTATGATATACATCAAAAGCAAGTTGAATGATATTTCTAACAGAGTTCACCGTAGTAACAACACACAATGTAAACAGATTATTTTTGAACAGTTCTGGTTTTCAAAATCAATTTAAAGCTGATTCTTCATTTCCATTTTTATTACCTTCATACATCGAATACAAACAAGTTAAAAAAAAGAATATTAATTTCTGTGAGTGATATTTTGTCAATTTCGTAGTTGATATTCGAAAATTTTCCCATTAGATCTTTCCTCTTAGATACGAATTATTGTCGAGTCCTCTTCCTGGAACAACATCGGAATCACGACGTTTGATGAATTATTTTGAATCATGATAAAATATTCTGCACAACTGCATTGAAATATTCGATGCAGCGGGTAGGTATATGCTCTTTTTTTATAGAAAATCGCGCACTTACTCTGTTCTGTAATATTCCAGACACCTATTTATATATTATAATTTTTTGAGGATTCAGATAATCTGCATTTCGAAGGTTTGATTCAGGGGGGTCAATAATATATTTGAATTGGAACCAATTGTTAATAAAAAACTAGAAAAGTATTTGAATTATGCGAGAGAGTTGGCGCTATGGTCCCTTGGCCTGGCTGATGATCTAGAGGTCGTGAGTTCGATCCCCCAATGGGCAGAAATATTCCTGTTGAGAATTTTTCCCTGTCGAATTGGGAAATGACTGCCACGTGTCACAGTTGACGAGTCCGCGGATACCCATGCCGCTCTTGAGGTAGGGTAGGCTGTAGGGAGAGCAGACTTCATGAAGGTACGAAATTTGCAAAATTCGTCCGAATGAAAAAGGATGCAACTAAAAAAAAAATGGCCAGTGATATTCCTGTGTTCGATCTCCATCTCATGTTCGTACCTATATGAACTATGCCCTTGGTTAACAAGGTCTATTTGCCGAAGGATTTCGATCGGAGTCAATGATGTTTGGTATATGAAAATACCATAAATAACATTACCTAAAAATTTGAATTGAAATCGATTCTAGGTCAGGTATACCACAATACCACTTGTTTTGTATGACGATAATAATGAATAAACCTTAGAAATGATAAGTCGTCCCACGTATTTCAGCCAATAGGCGGCGGTGTAGTTATTGGATTTTCCGCTTTTCCTTCCTCCAGTGTACATCACCCCATTACATGATCGAAGGTCTTGTTGCCAGATTGGCAAATTTACTCTAGTACATACCTACAAGTTTTATTCAACTGTCATTCATGCATTTCAACCAGAAGGTAGGTATGAGCTTCTGGGGGTAGGTATGATAGGAAAACTTCTTGAGCAGATATATATGTGAACTCTACTCAGTTTGTAATCTGTCTTCAGTAAATGTTTCCTGTTGGCAAGCGGGAACGCATGCCAGAACTATGCTCACTATCGAAAATTGAGAGCAAATCAATTTTTCAAGTACATCTACCCAAATGAATATTAGATAAATATTATTATACCTATATTCGTAAATATATGAAAATCATTCGCTGACACTTCCAATTTCGACAAAGACATTTCTCGTGAATGTTGAAACTTGACAACACTGCTCTACAAGGGTTGAATTGTCCTATATCCATTCAGGCAGGGTAGCCGTGAAAGCTGCAAAAACGTGTTTGATATTTGCCTGTTTTGCTGAACAGTGCAGACTGTGGACTGTGATTTATGATGTTTAGGCCGACCAAGGTTATGAAATAGTGGTGCGGCATTTTATGTGATAATAGTACATATTTATTTTTCTAATATACTCGTAGAAAATGTGTGAATATCCAAGTAACAAGTAGCAATGAGATGAATTTTGGGTGAACATTGATAATAACAAGTGATCATAAAATACGTATGCCAAGATCAAGTGCCTGAATCAAATTATAGTATAAAATGTTCGCGTTTGGCATGATCTATAATGCAACTAGATTGTCCCTCCAAATGGTCCAGGAGATGGATTTGAGCAGTATGAGTGAGTAATTTGGTCTCCTATCAAAATCAGTGCATAGGTCCTATAGGTATAGTGTTTTTTGGTGTTTATACTTACCTGGCATTCTTCAGGTTTTGTTACTTGGGTGCTTTATATAATGAAAAGCTGTTATATCTAAAAAAAACTCCATTTCGTGATCCCCGTCATTTTATCATTCAACATTCGATTAATTGGTATATAGATTGGTTTTTGAATGAAAACTTGAACATTTTCGATATCAATACAATCAGCACAGTAAGAATTTCGGATTTACCTAATTAGGCATTCCAGATACTTGTCAACATCTTGTCAGATGACGAAATGAACCAATACGGCGGTATCTGCCCCCCAGAAACTTTCGTTTGTTTTTTTTTCAAAAAGTGTGATTTCCATGGTAAGACTGGTGTTTGCCACCCAGACATCACGTGATCTGGAATGCTTAATGATAGTAGGTAGGTACAATGGAAACTGGAGCATTCGTTTCAACAGGACAGATGACAGATGTGACATTCTCGTTCCTTACGATCAGCTGATTAGTGGGTACGCAGTCTGTCGAACGCATTGTAATTTTGGGTGCTTTGGCTTTGCGTTCTACCCACATTTTGTAACACCCACAGTATACGAACATACCCGAATGTTGCAAAATTCGCCGAAAATTCTGCAGTTTTTTATTAACCCAACCTAAACTAACAAACCTAACACATTCATTGTGGATTGTGGGCATATCGACAAGAAGGATGAATTTTGCAAAATTTTAATCATTCGGGTATGTTGGAGACTGTGGGTGTTACGGAATGTGGGTGCAACGACATGTCCCCGTAATTTTGGCTGTGGTTGTTAGCATGAATTCA
>JAVJAQ010000334.1:0-10981 GCA_032362365.1 Zygogramma bicolorata
TTAAACATAACTTCCTTTTTTGTTGTTCAATTTGATCTGATTGAAAAACACTTCATTGTATTATTTTCATCAGACATTTCACCAAATTGCTATACGTGTTTTATTTAATATGCAATAACTAATAAACGATGATTTTGGAACCTTTGGTGTAAAAGTTGAAACTTTTCCTAGAGATCAATTACCCTAACACCAAACTGATATTTTTGTACGATTAGCACCTTCAAAAGAAAATTGATAATCAATCAATTTTCTTCTCCTGAAGATGCTTACCTTGTTAGCGAAACGCGCGTCGAGTGCAAAAATATCAGTTTGGTGTTAGGGTAATTGATCTCTAGGAAAAGTTTTATACAATAACTGTTTAGTGAAAATCACACATTTAAATGTTCTATAATTACGTTCTAATGGATATTTGTCAATTTCATAAATTATCTCAGTTTAGGTGAACTGAATACGTTGTTATTGTATCCCTATTATGAATTGTAAAAGTTTCTTGGGATAATGAAGTGTTGATTTATATAAACAAAAAAGTAAAGTAGGGAAAATGTAAAATATTGAGAAAATGTTGAAACAAAGTTTTAACTTGGGTATTCTCATGACCTGGTGAGGATGGTGAATAAGTATACAGCGTGACTCACGGTCGATGGTAGGTTAGACGTTTCTGGAAAACGCAACGCATGACTTTTCTGAAAATTTCACCTCTCAAATTTCCTCACCTGTTTTATCGATCTAAAATATTTTCAGCATTGCGGCGTTGCCACTTCCATCAAAAAGTCCTATCAATTTCATTTTTTTTAAATGGAACACCCCGTATATTAATACATTTTTGGAATTTTTTTGGAATTGATCCAGTATTTGAATACTTGTTTGTTAATGATGTCCTATACCTATCTCTCTCTGTTTTCGAGATGAAAAATAAATTTAATTTGATGATCTGGATCCCCATAAAATTGAAAAAGCAACCACAAGTCGCGTACAAAAAAACATTTTAAAGTGTTTAGAATGTAATGGACAACATTTCCAGCATTCATCGTGAAAATGTGATATTTTGTTTACAATTTTGTTATTTTGAATCATCCTATTCTGTTATTGTCTGTACTTTCACTTGTTTAAGCCCACAAAATCTTGCTTTTTACCTAGGAATGACTGATTTTTTGTACAGTTGTTTTCTGGAAACTTTGAGCTATAGCTAAGGAAATTATTTTGTAACCTCACAAACTTCCTCTCGTTCATTGGTGTTAATTCAGAATACATTCGGTTGAATTTTCTACAAGTTCTGACAATGATTTGATCACACTGTCCGTGTATAATAAATAATTTCATAAGAACTTCGTTTGAATAATCGATATTTGTATTCATTTTGGAAGATGATTTGAAACATCGTCGATAACTATTTGTAAGTTACTTATAAAAGTAACCGAACAATTATTAGCTTGATAATTCCACTGCTACCTAAATCCAAATTGAAAAAAAAATGTTTCTAGAAAAAGCGACTTTATTAAGAAAACTTGACGAATTAGGTATAGGGACATGATATATCAACTTGAAGCATTTTTCACCATGTTTCAATTTATCGAGAGATATACAGGAAGTTTCATTTGAAAAAATGAACTTTTGACCACTTATATGCACAATGGAAATAATACTAATTTTAGCACACCTTGTATGATATGGAGTCGATTTCTTGATGTTATTTGAATATTTCTAGTTTTTTCAAACTATCATCAAAATATGAACTTTCCACGAATTGAGAATACTGATGTACCTAAGTTCAATTAGGGCTATGTTTTGGACCATATTTAGCACAATTTATTTTTCATGTCGAAAACAGATAGAGAGGTATAGGAGATTATTATTAAAAAAGTATTAAAATAATGGAGCAATTCCAAAAATTTTTAATATACGGAGTGTTCCATTTAAAAAATAAAGTTGCTAGGACTTTTTGAGGGAAGTAGCAACGCCGCAATGCTGAAAATATTTTAGATCTATAGAACAGGCAAGGAAATGTGAAGGGTGAAATTTTTCAGAAAAATCATGCGTTGCGTTTTCCAGAAACGTCCAACCTACCACCGATCGTGAGTCACGCTGTATATACGCTGTCGTCTATAATCTACCTCTAAAACTGCAGTTGTGTCACTATATCAATAATAACATATGATTTCATTTTCTTTTCAACTGTAGACTGTTTCTCAGGGTGCAGCGCATTCCTTCCAGTCCTTACTAGGATCAGGATCTTCCTTGGGAAGCAGAGTACTAGGCAACGTCGCATCGGGCTCATCCGCAGGACCAACTTGAGCCTAGCTCGATGTTAGGATAAATGTATTTATTTTACGGAATTCTGATTGCCATAGGCAGGATGGAAATATCATACTGTCAACTACAAAATGTTTGTTCACCTCGTGAAGACAGGTGACACCTGTCACATGAAAACCTTGCTCAATTTTCCCCTGCCTATGTTATAAGGCTCTTGATATCTGAGGGGCCAATTTGTACATCTCTGTGTTAATCTCAGTCCTTATTTCATTCGAAAACAAAGTTGATTTTCAGCCTTTTCTTCAATCTTTAAATGTTGCCCAGGCAGCATATGATCAATTAGTACCCAATTCCTTCAAATAGAATGTGGAACTAACTGTCATTCAAGGATTTAGGACTAGACATGTATAAATTGGCTCTTAAATGCTTGAAATATATGAAAAATATGTTTGGAAGTAGATTTTGCAGCGGGTAAATTTTTTCCCTACAGTTTTTGGATTTTTAACTACCTTGAACCGAAGAACTATCGAAATATATGAAATTCATGCAATTGTAGAAAGCTAGACTTCTGATTTACTTCGACTACCAGGGACGAACAAATCAATCTTTCTGTATTTCTTCTTATAGATATGAGGGATCTATTCACATCAGGTAGACTAAAAGTATCCTCTTCAATGTGTCTAAGGATTTCATATTATTCATTTAGTGTTTTCAGACTGTAAGGACTTGAAAACCCAAATGTTGGAGACATATGGAGAAACTGTCCTCATTCTCTAAAATTGGAGATATCTTTCATTATATTTCAATCATCGCTTGTGTTATTTCTTTGTTCGAGTATAGCAAATTCAGGGCATGGGTCCAGGTACTGAATCTTGGGGAATACCAGAGCGTCACGATTTGGATGGTCGTTTTGAATCTGAGATTTTAACTGCCGAATTTGTTGTACTCGAATCAGAATGAAACCCTAGAGTAATATAAATTGCTTTGAGGTTTCATAATAAGTATAGTGTGTGAGCCCAGACCCTGTTATTTGGGTCGTTTATTTTTTTGTTATCGCAAATATAAGATGAACACTTTTCATCGATGATTGTTCCTTCTTTTCGAACTATTTCGGATTGAAACCAGCCGATGTGGAATACTCAACTAGGTCTGATTGTTTTTGTAAATGTGTATTTAGTGAATAGGAGAGATTTCTACTTTCATTGTGAAAACCTAGGTCTTGTGTAAAATAATAGTGATAAGATTTTTTCATTTTCTCCTACAGTGTATATATTGTGTCAGAATTAAAAGAAAAAAAAATAAATTTGTTTTACTTCCACTACTGTCATTCGGAAAATATGAAACCTTTTGCTTGAATTTTTCTGGTTGACATTGTTGCTTAATCAGTATTGATTCGGACTTCCATTGTCTTTATAATCAACTATTGAAACCTATTGCAAAAAACTTATATGAGATCGAAAAATAAATCAATTGAAACAATGAACTACGAAAAATGGAATTGCACGATGAAACAATTATTGAATATAACACTCTCAAACTTTAAAAATGATTGAGCAGAATTGAATTTAGAAGCAATAATAATGATAAAAACTGGTCAAATAATTGAGTCAAAAATTAGATCAAATAAAGCATTCAAATATAAACAAACTTGAAATGGATATTGGCTGAAGAATAAAATTCAAAATTCCTTGATGCAAATTACCAAATATTGAATGTGAAATAATAAATTCAAACAAAATGAGTGTGAAAAGAATTCCATCATAATTATTGTTGAACTTATTTTGTTTTCAGATCACGATTCGTTTCGCTTTTGAGTTTTCCCTCTTTCGAAGGCAGATTGGAATAATTGGTCCAAAACCTGTTACTGCCGGTCAGTCTATATGATTTAGAAAATATAGAAAACGTCAAAGGCGACATGATGTGAATGGAAATGAAGGTATGCAACATACAAAACACGAATGAAAAAATGATAAGCACACCGAGGTATTATTGTAGATGTCTGTGAATAGAAATACTCTTTGACAGAGGATAAAGGTTTCTTCAGCCAGTATTTTTGATTGAAGAACTATTTTTAGGCTCTTATTTCCCTTGTTATAAAATGAAATAAAAAAGTTCTATGAAAGAAATAACGAAAAAAATACAAACACTCTTTGTTGAATGATACGTGTATATAATTCATAGAGACGTTTTATTCATTTATTTAAAGGAAGAAAGGGTTTCTCGGGAGCAGCTAAACCCCTGCCCGAATGGCCCGACGGGCACTGAATCAAATAGAGGTCACTTTTTCTTGTTCAATTTTTATGTTTAACAATCTCCAATAAAAGGATATAGGAAAATTTGTAGACAATTTGCGCTCACTAGGATAGCATTTTATTCAAGCTCATACATATCTTGGACTGGTCAGTGGGCATATGGTTGAATCATGAAACACTTTCACTTTATACACCAAAAATTTACCAAAAAATCAATCCTCAGCTAATCTGCTATCATTCAATTATGATTACAGTAAAATTTATTCTTGGCTCAGTTTGGTAGTCATTAGAATGAATGTCACTGAAATATTAATTGATTGATAGCAGATTAGTTACAGTTTGATTTTTCCAAAATAATTGGTGTATTTAGTGAAAGTGTTCCATTACTAATTTTTTGAAATATTCCGGGAAATATTGTTAGTCGCCTTGTATCGGAGTTCGATCTTTAATGGGGACAGAGATTTTCTTCTCGAATATTTCCATCGTATGTCAAAAATCAATTACAGCGAATATTTCCCTCATATATAAAATGTCCCATAAGAGCAATACAATTATCGAAAACTTACAGCGGTAATTGCATTGTATCGACATTGTATCGAAAACCTACAGCGGTAATTGCATTGTATCAAGTCACCAAAACAATACATTTGAAACCGTATCGCTAGACGTCAGTAAACAACACAAAATGAATGTCATATATACTTCAAAAATAGAAAATCATTTCGCGTTCTGGTGAGTACTCCATACAATCTATAGAGGAAAGTATAAATGAACAAAAAATGACATTTCCTTGGGAATTTCTTTATTCGTGAAATATTCCATTGAATTACATTCGTGCATAAAAATGACTAGATAATTTTGTATTCAAGCGTGAAATCTTGCATTCGGTTATTTTCATATTTTGCCAAAATATGAAAATAAACTCTTGCAATTTTCAGATATCACGCTTTCTTGCAATATTATCGGTAATTTTTATGCACTCGTGCAATTATAACCGATAAATTCCCGGCGGGACATTTTCGGGCATGTGAATACCCGGTAGGTATCGAAAAATACCCGCTCGGTCCGTATATCTATAATAACGATTGTTAAAATGTACATTTGTCATCTTGACAGGCATTACTGAATTTTAAACGTCGTTGTTTTAACTCCGGAAATATTCTATCGAATTACACTCGTGCATCAAAATAAACCTGATAATTTTCCATTCAAGCATGTTGTCAGTAAAAAAACTGCATTCGTTCATTCTCATATTTTTTCGACAAAATATGAAAATAAACTCATGCAGTTTTTAGACAACATGCTTTCATGGAAAATTATCGGTAATTTTGAAGCACTCTCGATAATGTCTCTGTTGTATTGTGGAGTAACCTGACATGGTTGACGGCCGACGGGATCTCTAAATAGACCGGGCAGCAGGCGAGGGAGTTTGCGCTGTGGTTCTGCGTCCGCCTGTGGCTCTAGAGGTCCCGGGTTCGCTTCCCCAACGGGGCAGAGATTTTTCTTTATAAGAATTTCTCTGTCGTGTTGGCGAATGACGTTTCATGGTTGACGGGTCCGCGAATAACCATGCTGCTCCTGAGTGAGGCGTAAGGAGTTAGTAACAAAGCCTTACTACACATACACACATTTACACGCAATCTGACCTAATTTGATTGGATTGCAGGATGACCTAGAGTCAGACTACTGCAATCCCAGTATCGAGCTGGCCCCAAATGCACCATATTAGGAAGCAACGGCCAATAACAGTATGAGAGAGAGAGAGACCGGGCAGCAGTGACAGATTCTTTGGACCAATTTCCAATAGTCTGTCTTTGGTATAGGAAATACTTGAATCTGAAACAAATCATAATCTGCAAAAAAAATTACGTGCTGCGTGGTACATCATGGCCACAGAACTCATAATTATAACTGGAATGCGTTTCATGTATCGTCGACTAACGTAAACTTGACAAATCATGGGCATTCGCAAAAGGGACAACTTGCACCAAGTAAACACATACGTCATTCCTTGTAATTTCAAGAGGAAATGAGAGAAATCTAGGACGTATGTCTGTTAAGATTACTTGTTTGTTTGTAAATAGAGCGGCGTTGTCAGTTTTATTTCTTTCTGATTTGGATATTGGACGCTGTGACTAGTAAATATAAATATTGGATATTTATTCTTCATCGATTATATTATGCATAGACAAGAGTTATAGGTATATTGGTAATATTGTGTACAAAATAGTTAAGGCTTTCGCGGCCGAGGTTTTCAGTATCACTATTTTTATTCGGGTTTGAAGGCCGTCGTTTTTTGGAATCTTCCTGACGTTTCGCTGGCTCGAGTGGCTAGCTTCTTCAGAGGCTCATTCATCTTGAAATTCAATCCGATGACTGGAGATTTTTTCTTCGCAAGTTGTATTTATGCCGATTCAGGTAGTTTTCGGTGCTAATTATTCCATTCGGATTAGGGGAATTGTCATTAATATTGATTACCTTGTTTACCTCATCTGGGTTCGGAGAATCTCCAGTCTCCAGTCATCGGATTGAACTTCAAGATGAATGAGCCTCTGAAGAAACTAGCCACTCGAGCCAGCGAAACGTCAGGAAGAAATTCCAAAAAACGGCGGCCTTCAAACCCGAATAAAAGTAGTGATAATATTGTGTACATTACCCGTTCGATACGATGAAGTGTTTTGTTAAGGATTGTGGTAATTCCTGGAGAAAGGGGAAGAAAAAAGAAAACGTTACTTTCCATTAATGAGTACTTGAAAAACCTGTTGAAAGTGTCTCTAGAATAAAGAAAACGTTTTCAGCTTTCGAAGAGTGGTTTCGTGGATTAGGAAGTGATCTACATTTGGAGTGGCCTCAACCACAGCATTACAAAATCAAAATCCGCACTGAACATGTTCATTTTTCAATTCGTTTCAATTCATACTGAAGCTTATACCATTAGATTTGGGGAAAGTGGTCTAGACCCTGTCTGGCGTCCTTCAACATTAAAAAAAAACATGTTTTCAATCTAATTTTCATTTTAGCAGTAGGATATAGGAATAACTTTTTGGTGTGAATCAAGATCTCATTTCGTATCTTCTATTCAAGGATCTTTTTATTATAAAACGTCTATGGATAAAACGATATTTTTACTGTTCTGATGTTCCATTTGAAACTGAAATTTCCAGTTTTATGAAACCAACCCATTGCTCATCCCCAAGTTACGCACGTTTTATTTTGCGCCGCTACTGTGAAGAGGACATTTACAGTGTTGCAGGTTATGCATGATTTGTCCATTCGCCATATTTGAAACGCATTCTAGTTAAATTATGAGTTCTGTGATCATGGCTAATCCAGAATTCGTTCTTGATGGAACACACTGAGAGCTTCCAAAGAGTATGCCTCATAAATTTTTTTTACTCTCACGATGAGACTAATTTCAGTTGTAATTGGCGTACTGTGAAAGGTTGGTTTTCATTAATTTTCGCAATACATTCGAGGAATTTGTGAATCACCCTGTATCATTTGAAACAGTATATCTTCATGTTTTCTTTACTTTGATCGATGTTTTTAGGTGTAACAAATGTGAAGCAATCTGTAAAAAGGCTTCCATCCAAATTCTTGTTGAACTCAACGAACGCAAATTATGGGTTTCACATGAAAATTTGTTGTGGATTAAGATTCGTTTTATTTTCGATAATCTTCCTTCCCAAAGACTGTAAAAAATTGATCCAAAAAATCTGTCACTGCCTTCCAGTTTGCAGAGGAGTCCCGATGAAGACTCCTAGAGATGCTAGCAGGGCGATATGATAATAATAATAATAATCTTTATTTCAAAAAGGCATCCTAATATACAAAAACATTTTTGAACTTGGATGGACAAAGTCACAGTCCAACTTCATAGCAATAAATTATGTTTGCTCGGAATTATCCAAACATTCAATGGATAGAAAAAAAATAATAATAATTACAAACAATAGATATATATGATATTATGATGTCACTGTTAATGTTGATGTTGTATCTTCAAATGACTAATAAGTTCTTTTTTGAATATCATAATAGATTCACTTTGTTTTATCTGAAGCGGGAGGTTATTGTAGTCCAATAGTCCTTTATAGAATAAGGAGTTCATGGATCGTGTGTAGTTCAAACGTGGTACATATAAATTAGTACTTCCCCTAGTGGGGTAGTTATGAATTTGGTGATGGAAAACAATGAATTGATCAAAATATGAGGGTGCATTACCGAACAGACGGTCTTTCACAGACAGCCAATCCAAAACTTCCAACATTGTTGTAGTAGGCGTATATCTGTTACATCTTAAAATCAGGCGCATGCCTCTATTTTGTAATTTTTGCAATGCAGACAAACAATTTGCATCAAGTTGTGATAGTAAAGTAGCACAGTAATCGAAGTGGGGTTGAATGATTGATTTGAACACTGTAATGGAGGTCTGAAACGGTAAGCACCTGTTTACACGACCGAAGAAAAATATTTTTTTAGCAATTTTATTGCAAATATAATTGTTAGGCTTTTTCATATTCAGTGTTTGATCCACGATGAAACCCAAATATTTGAATTCTCCGACAATTTCAATTTTTTGATTGTAGATATTTATAGATGTTTTGTCAATCGAATTATGTTTATATTTCGTTGTAATTATCATTGCCTTCGTCTTATTGACATTGAGCTTGAGCTAATTTATGTTGAGGAACTCAGATATCCTGATCAAAACATCGTTAATTTTATTAATAGCTGTTTGCAATTCAGGTTCAATCACTACAATCAGAGTATCGTCTGCAAATAGGTTGATGAATTCGCATTCATTGATGAAGTTGATGTCATTTATGTATAGAACAAATAGAAGCGGGCCCAAGACACTACCTTGGGGTAAACCGTTATTGACACCTTTTTGGTTTGAATATGCCCCGTTAATTTTAGTCTGTTGAGTTCGACTAGAGAGGTAGCTTTCAAACCATTCGAGTACTGAACCAGAAATACCATAATATTTGAGTTTTTTTAGTAGGATAGTAACATCAACTGACTGATGGATAAGATCATAAGGCTTTTTTTTGCATATGAGTGCTTCCGATTTATGTAATAGGCAGAATATTCGATTCAACCTTATATCCAGGTGATAGAAGAGCCCACAAAGTGAACAAATTTTGATAATATTGCAAATTACTCCTAATGTTATTCGAAAGTGGAAGAAAATAGCACACATCGAAAAAAAACAGTCAATTAACGAAGAACATTACACAAATCCGAAGAGAATAGCTAGGAAATTTGGCGAAAGTTGCAGGGTCAAACAAAAACATGCAAAACGAAAACAATAGTGAGTCGAATGTAAAACAATTGAAGTTTGGGTACTCATTACTATTGATTGTCTTTTTAGATCGTCGAATTCGACGTGAAACAGTTGATAAGCATATTCCGTATGGAGTGTGCGATAGAAAATAGTGTGTGTAGTTAGTACTAGTTTCCAGAAAGCTGGAATAATACAAGGTGAGTGAAAATTTTCTCATTGTATTTATGTATAATTTGAATTAATTTGTGGATTAATTGAAACTTTTTTCAATTGCGATTGTTTGATCTGGGGGTATACTAGTTTATAAGTGGATATGAGACTTTGTTGAGTAACTTCTGGATTGTACTTGCATTGAATTTATTCATTAAAGTACAGCTTATCCAATCCATACTGGAACAAACTCAGCTACTATTCCAGTTGCACATTTGTGGTGCAGACTACGACGAAAGAAAAAACACCTAGTAGAAATGAATTCCAACACAGTGAACACGTATAAAAGGTATTTTTATCTTACTATACTTGACAGAGATTGCTGGTTATATCATTCTGTGGCAAGATGGATTGGACAAACTATTCGGAATATTGTTTGAACGTCATTTTTGGTGGTGAATCACAATCTGAAAAAATAGGAATTGATATTGGAATCTATACAAGTGTAGAAGGGCAGATTTTCAATCTACCCCGAAAAGTTGCTGCGTCTATTGAAAAACAGTTCTTTCTGGATAGAACAAGTCCAATTAGTCAGCAAATTCTCGTATAATTCAAATTTTGCCCAGCAAAAAAATAATAACAACTGATTTATATGAAAATACTCATCAATTAACGTTTCGGAAACTGAGTCTGTTCCCGTTTTCAAAACTTCTAGGCGAATTCCTTTTCAAGTGCAAATACCTGGTAAAAATAGTTTTTGTGATTGACATTTGTCAAATTATTTCAAATTTGACTTAACATTTTGTCCTTCAAGAGGGGCAGCCATCCGCAATCCATATCAAACGAATTCATAGATATGCATTCTTCACCAGACAGCATGATGAAAGCAGATTCCTTTAATTTTCGTTTCTGCCATTGCTTTCTTTCGTTATAATTTCAGTGTCGTTCCATTCTACTGTGTGGTCTCCATCGACAGTAAGAATGTGCTCTGATAATTTAGAACCATCTATCTGTCTGTTCCTGATGTACAGATTGTGTTCAC
>JAVJAQ010000336.1:36310-155383 GCA_032362365.1 Zygogramma bicolorata
AACAAAGTGGTTAAGGCTTTCGCGGCCGAGGTTTTCAGTATGGTAAAATTCTATTTATCGGGCGCCACCTGTTTTTTGAAAAATTCTTTTTTTAACTTACGTATTTCGGTCTCCTGAACAAAAAATTCATATGAAAATTTTGGCGGTCTCAAATAGTTAGATACGGCCCCCCAAAGACAGCAAAACGGGATTGACGCTTATGTTTGTTTTTCAGCCAATTCCGCTCGAAATTCCTCCTTCTTTATATCAGCACAATATACACATTCTGTTCCACCTTCTTCATCACTTTTCAACCGAATTAAATGCATTTTTCGCTACAAGATTGAAAAATATATCCTGATAGGAAAGTGAGGTTAACAAAACAGTCGAACGAGCAAGGCATCGCCGATGCGAGTTCCACAGTTATGTTCTTAACCTCACTTTCCTATCAGGATATATTTTTAAATCTTGTAGCGATAAATGCTTTTAATTCGGTTGAACAGTGATGAAGAAGGTGGAACAGAAACTATTTGAGACCGCCAAAATTTTCATAAGAATGTTTCGTTCAGGAGACCGAAATACGTATATCGAATTTTACCTTCAGTATTACTACGTACTTTTCTTCGGGTTTGAAGGCCGTCGTTCTTTGGAATTTCTTCCTGACGTTTCGCTAGCGCGGGTGGCTAGCTTCCTCAGAGGCTCACTCATCTCGGAATAATAGTCAAGATGAGTGAGCTTCTGAAGAAGCTAGCCACTCACGCTAGCGAAACGTCAGGGAGAAATTCCAAAGAACGACGGCCTTCAAACCCAAAGAAAAGTAGTAATATTGGAATATTATAGTTTTCATGAGTGAGGCTCAGCCCCAAAACTTCTTGATTCTATTCAGAGAAAGGTAATTCGTCTTGTTGGTGTTTCTTTGCAGACGGAATAAATCACTTCTTTGGAAAATCGTAAAAATGTCGGAGACTTGTCTCTCTTCTTTAGATATTTTCACCGTCGGTGCTCTTCTGAATTGTCGTGAATCGTTCCAACCTTGACAGTATCAACACGGATGACCCGACGAGTGCAGGATGCTCACCCCTTTGTTGTGAACTCAGAACAGCTGAACTTTGCCGAGGAAAGTTATTCCTGAGGTTTACGAACTTCAAAAATATAAAGATGATGCTAATTCGTATCTCCTGTTCCTTGATTCACTCGGTGTTCTTTGAACATTACAGGGCTTCCTTTCGTGTGAATCTGTATACCTAGATAAAAAAGTAACATCTAATATTTAGCAAACATTCTCTTTTGATTTGTGTATATCTTTCAAAGACGTTCGAATCATTCAGAGAAAGAAAGAGCAAATCTAAAATAGCTACTCTACTGCCTATTAGTCCTGACGGGCGCTGATTCACACAGAAGTCACTTTAGTTTGCATAATTTGTATACCAAGCACTCGAAACAAAAAGCTGATAGATCATTGATAGGATTATTCTACACGAATAGAGTAATTTGCGAAAAAAAAATCATTTCAAAATAGCTACTCTACTGCCTATTAGTCCTGACGGGCGCTGATTCACACAGAAGTCACTTTAATTTGCATAATTTGTATACCAAGCACTCGAAACAAAAAGCTGATAGATCATTGATAGGATTATTCTACACGAATAGAGTAATTTGCGAAAAAAAAATCATTTCGGTATCAAATTTTTATATTTTTTTTATTGATAGGAGAAAAATATAAAAAAAAAACTCCTCATACAAAAAAGTGAGTTCTATTTAATAGCAGAATTCATTTCTCGATTTCTCACCAAACAAGTTTGTTTCGCTTTGAGTATAATATTCCTTCAGCTCATCAGTGTGCAAATGGACAAATTTTGGAACTTTCTACATATAACAATCATTCTCGATAAGATCGATTTTGAGCTAATCTGCTCCGAATAAATTGACATCTCGATGACACATGCATTCACATTACTATGAAACCGAGACTTCGGCAATGATATTTTTTAGGAGTTTTGTATTTTTTGCATAGACTTGGAGAAGGAATTGACAAAAATTACTTCCTTTCCTCACAACTTCCTTCTCTCCCCAAAAATAATCATAGTCCTAAATCTCGATGAATATTTCCCTCATATATAAAATGTCCCATAAGAGCAATGCAATTATCGAAAACTTACAGCGGTAATTGCATTGTATCAAGTCACCATAACAACACATTTGAAACCGTATCGCTAGACGTCAGTAAACAACACAAATAAATGTCAGATAGACTTCAAAACTGGAAAAACATTTCGCGTTTTGGTGAGTGCTCCATACAATTTATAGGGGAAAGTATAAATGAACAAAAAATAACATTTCCTTGAGAATTTCTTTATTCGTGAAATATTCCAATGAATTTCATTCGTGCATAAAAATGACCAGATAATTTTGCATTCAAGCGTGATATCTTATACAAATTGCATTCGGTTATTTTCATATTTTGTCTTCAACAAAATATGAAAATAAACTTGCAATTTTTAGATATCACGCTTTCTTGCAAAATTATCGGTAATTTTTATGCACTCGTGCATTTACCTATAACCGATCAGTGCTTTAGTGGGAAGGTGGTGTAGAATTTGAACAGGTCATACCATATCTACTGAAAATCATGATATATAATGGCTATCCTTCAAAACTTAAGAGTCCTACTCATCAACTGCTCCCGTGGCGGTGGAGCTGAGGGTGACAGTAGGTACGTGAAAATTATTGAAAAAATATCATAATTTCATACTGTCAATATTCATGAGATGATTTATCAGAATATTTCAAACTAAAAATAATAATGAATCTATTGGAGGAAGGGGCAGTATGCGTCGATCATATTATAATATACGCACAATATAGATTTTTTTTATATGCAGATTCACACAAAATGGAAGCCCTGTAATGTTCAGAGAACACCGCGTGAATCAAGGGACAGAAAATATGAATTAACATTTTTGAAGTTTGTAAGCCTCAGGAGAAACCTCTCTCGGCAAGGAGTTCGAAAGGTCAGCTGTTCTATTGAAAAGAGATCCCTGAGCAAGAGAGGTTCGACAGGTCTCCAAGTTCACAACAAAGGGGTGGGAATTCTGTACTCTTCGAGTCATCCGTGTAGATATTGCCAAGGGGGAAACGATTGTAAACAATTCGGAAGAGCATCGACCGTGAAAGTATCTATAGAAGAGAGACAAGTCTCCGACCCTTCTACGATGTTCCAATGAAGTGAGCGAGTCTGTGAGCGAAGAATCACCAACAAGACGAATTTCTGCGCACGAAATAGAAATCCAAGTTTCCCATGAGAGATCATCACTGATCGTAATTCCCAGCATCGAGATACTTGATTTTCTAGGAATAGTTACTCCTAACATCTGAAGATTTGATGATGATAGATCGGCTTTTCTTGAAAAGACACATTCATTTATTTATTTATTTATAAACGGGTAACCCCCAGTTTTTACATACATTTCTTCATAATACATCAGACAGTTAACAATTACAAATAGCATATATTATCTAATCTATTATAACTCATCTTGTTATAATCCTAGCGTGAAATATGACATGATTCATAAACAATTTTTAACAAATTATTCTAAGAATGAATACTATGCAGAGTACATCTGAGAGCTCTCTCAGAGGTGTGAAATAAATCAATATCGATATTGGCATTCGATAAAATTCTAGATATGGGAGAGTGCTTTCCATAATTACATCTATGAAAGTCTATAGCAAACGTTTGGTTGTGTCTTGTTTTTCTGGGAGGAACATGCAGATTAACTTGACTTGTAAGAGGTGGACAATTTATTTAATTATTCAATAGTTTGTGGAGGAATATTATGTCAGTATGAGCTCTTCTTGTACTGAGTTTGAGCAAGCCGATTGAGGTACGTATCTCAGAGAGAGAATAAATGTTACTTGACATATTCATTTTGAAGGCGATATTTTTGTTCGTTCCGTTAACCAGCTGACGAACGTCAACCCTCAGAAGTCGAAACTTGTGCGAGCAATGGATCAACGAGGCCTTACCTTTTAACGTGCGATTACCCAGCACGGTGGCCCGGCGAGGATTCGAACCCCGGCCTTCCGCTTGACCGGCAGATATGCTAACCACTACACTACCGAGACATACTTGAGGAACTTGTTTTGAACTTTCTCAATGTTATAATAATTGTTGTAATACGTGGGAGACCAAACACAAGAACAATATTGAACCACCGATCTGACCAGCGTTACGTACAATAATTTGATCGAGCTAATGTTGGTGAAATCTTTAGTAGTTCTACATAGGAATCCTAGCATTTTCATTGCTCTATTGCACATGTGTTCGTATTGCAAGTGAAAGTCTATCATAGCATCTTTCATAAAACCAAGATCACGAATAGAATGAACATATTCTGAATTCTCTACTGAGATAGTATATTCAGTAGTGAATTTATTGAGCAATCGTGAAAAAGACATGATTTTGCATTTTGACACATTGATATCCATGTCATTGGTTCTGCACCATTCTGAGAAAGATTTCGAGATCGTCTGTGAACATCAGTATTTCTGAGTGACTTATTTTATCATTTAATATCGTTTACAAATATATTGAACAAAAACGGCCTCAAGTGACTTCCTTGTGGTACTCCTCAGGTAACAGATATCTCATGAGATGTATACCCTTTAACTTTTACAAACTGTGTTCTGTTACACACGTAACTTGAGAACCAATCCAACAAGCTTCAAAAAAAACCGATTGCCTTCAGTTTTTCACGGAGGATGTTATGGTTCACTGTGTCAAATGCTTTTGAGAAATCTGTATGAATTACATCCACTTGATGTTTTTTAGTCCGAGAATAAGTGGTTTCTTATTTTGCCTTGAAATTCGAGCGTATTAATATTTTTGTTTATATGAAATTGAGGTTTGTTTTAGGATACGGCAGGTCATACTGAGCAGATGCTTGATGATTTCATGTTGTATCAAATGCCTTGAAATCGTCGATTCAGACCCTGAATCGCGCTGTTAGAAGTATATTTCAAGTAATGCGTTGAAAAATCTGGTCGCACACCCATATGGGATGCTCAAAATGATATGCAAATTCGGTTCATGGCCAAAAACGTTCATTCGTTGAGAATATAAAATAAACAATGTGTTGAAAACAATACACCCGTATTATGTTGGTGTGTAAGGACACATTCTGGGAATGGTCAATTCAAACAGGAAGTTGTATCTTCAAATACACTTGAGATTATACAATATTTGATGGAGTCACGTGGACATTTGGTTTGGCCACTTACTACTGACTCTTATTTTACTTTCTGTTTTTCTCAAAATGAACCTTTCAGATCATATTAAATGAAACCGTGCGTTGCCTCTCTCTTCGGCAAAGTTTGACTGTACTGCCTCCGTTCGGTAGATGGAGTCACTTCTAGCAACTCATTTTTGGAAGTGACGAGTTCCATCACTATATTTCACTTCGAGAGCGGGACTCAAAATTGAAGCGAAGCAATGGATAGCGTTTCGCTTAGAATGTGACTGTTTAAACTGTTGTAAAGTCATGGAAGTCGGTCTCTTTTTTTGTGGATGACGTTGATGTGAAGCTTCATAAGGTAATCGATTTTTTTTGTTACAGCACACTGTATACATACAAGAGAGTATTCCTAGTTCAAGTGGTAATGGACATATTTTAAAAATTAATTTTTTATAATATATGCGGGTTCATGATTTTTGTACTTTCATGTGTAACAAATGCAAGGCGTAAAAAGGCTTCCATCCGAATTATTATTGAATTTATCCAACTCAAATTCTAGGTTTTACATGGAGTACCACGCAGTGCGTACAGTTTTTTGAAGATTACTACTTGTTTTACCTTCAGTCAGTCACTTCCGGTTTCGAAGGCAGACTGGAAAAAATTGGTTCAAAAAATCTGCCACTGCCGCACGGTCTATTACGAGATAACTTTTTTTTTTTTTCATTCTCCTTCGCCCCTTATACCGAGTACTTGAAACAATTGGTAAAAAAAATCACATATTTTATATTTCATATATTAGAAATATATGTATTATCGCTTTCAAAATCGTTATCGCAATGATAAAAATTCCGAAGGAACTTTCATTACACACGATAACTACCGATTGTAAAAACATTTTGTGCGTATGAAAAAATTATTGCAAAAATAATCACTTCAATTTTTTCAAACTCCCAAAAGCTATATTTCCACTTCGATTTTTCTGATAAACGATTACAAATTCTAGGTCGAATATATCTTGGGGCACTTTGAGATATTTGTATTCAGATGCTCAAATATGTATAATTTGCTTTGGCAGTTTTCGTCATAAATATCACTATTGAGGATGAAGTCTGTTGTTGAAATAATTGAATATGTTTACTTGAAGAAAAGCGTAAAAAGGAGTTTAGGTGAAAATCATATTGAGGAACTAAGTTAGAAATACAACTTTTTCATTATCGAGTTTTTCAAAATTTTGAGGAGACTATTAGATTCCTCTAATTACCTATTCGCTAATTAGTTTCATTTCTTCATTTGATTTTTTTTAAATATGTGATGTCTCGCTAACTTGACGTCAAATTAGCCATACAACTTTTTTATTATTGAGTTTTTCATCATTTTGACTAGACCATCAGATTCCTCTAATTATTCGCTAATTACTTGCGTAGGAGAATCTTTCATTTTATTTTTATTAAAATATACGATGTCACGCTAACTTGAAGTCGAGTTAGCAGTACAAATTTTTCATTCTCGACTTTTTCATAATTTTGATCAAACCATTAGATTTCTCTAATTATTCGCTAATTAGTTGTGGAGGAAAATTTTTCTTATTATTTTCATTTAAAAAAAAATGATATGTCGCTAAGGGGCCGTTCATAAAATAAGTCACACTAAAATCAGCTTTTTCTGACCCCCTTCCCCCCCATTGTCACGCTGTACCACACTTTTTGTGACCCCTCCTGGAAATATGTCGTCACAAAAACTAAGGCCCCCCCCCCTGCTGAGTATGATAAATTCTAAATGATAGTACACAAATTCTGAGAATCAAAATTATTAATTTAGTTATTATAATAAAATTTAAATAAATTAATAAATATCTTTCATAACGAACATATAAATAATAAATAATATTTCTATTATTCAGAAGTCTAACGATTTTCTGAATGGGCCGAAATATCTACAATCGATATTGCACCATCTTCTTCTTCATCTTCAAAACTACCGTCCACTTCATTGTCATCTAACCATTCTGCATCTTCCGTACCATCGTTTTCATCTCCTATTTAAAAAAGAAGATTTCTACCAAAAGCGGTCACGTTGGCTTCTAGCGCTCATGTCAAAAAATAATAAACGGCGAACGTCACGTTGCTGAATACCCCCCGTCCCCCCTTGTCAAACTCAGCCAGACCCCTCCCCTTGTATGCGAACGTATTTTATGAACGGCCCCTAAACTCACACGACAATTTAGCAATACAACTTTTATATTATTGAGTTTTTCATATTTCTGATTAGATCATTGGATTTCTGAAATTAATCTCGATTTAGTTGCGGAGGTAAATAATTTATTTTCTTTTTTTTTTAATATAAGTACATGGTATCTAAGAGTTCTATGAGGAGAAATTTCAATATTTCACTTTATATTTTCATTTCATATATCCAAAAGAAACATCTATGTGGCTGAACCACGCACAATTAGCAATTATTTGAAATTGTGACTTCAGTGGTGTTATTGTTTATATACATTCACTTTATACTGGATACGAGCAAAGTTGTGATGATTTTTGATAGAAACAGTAGCTATTTGTATAACAAGGCTTATCATCAGTGTTGTGGTGATACAGATCGTACATTGTAAAGAAAATGTATTCATTTTTCGCGAGAAGTGGTTTCCGGTTAAAATTTCACGTAGAGATTAGAAATTCATATCATTAAATTACACAATTAATTTAAACATCGGTTTTACGAATTATCCGAAATCTTTATGATTTCATAAAAGACTTCCATTATTTTTTTTCAGTCGATTCAGTAGGTAATGATCGCGGTTGATGCGCATGAGACCATAGAGATAGCGGCTATTCCGAAAAAAATTTCATGTCCGAAAACAAATAGCATCTACAGTTTAATGGGGTTTGTACATAAACAATAGCACCACTGAAGTAACAAAATCAAAGAAGTGCTACTTGTGTGTGGTATAGCCACATAGGTATTTCTTTTGAATATATCAAATATGAAATGACAATATTAAATCAAATATTGAAATTACTCCTCATAGAACTCTTAGATACCTTGTATATTTTAGAGAAAAATGAATTAGTATCCTCCGCATCTAATAAGCGAATAATTAGGGGAATCTAAAGGTCTAGTTAAAATTATGAAAAAGTCGAGAATAAAAAGGTTATATCGCTAACTTGACGTCAACTTAGCGAGATATATGTTTTTTTAAACAACAATAAAATGAAAGATTTTCCTCCGGAACTAATTAGCGAATAATTAGAGAAATCTAATAGTCTAGCCAAAAATATGAAAAACTCGATAATAAAAAAGTTGTATTGCTAACATGACGTCAAGTTAGCGAGACATCATATATTTTTTTGAACAAAAATGAAATGTAAGATTTTCCTCCGCAACTTATTAGCGAATAATTAGAGGAATCTAATGGTGTAGTCAAAATTATGAAAAACTCAATAATAAAAAAGTGGTATTGCTAAGATGACGTCAAGTTAGCGAGACATCATGTATTTTTTTGGAAACAGGAGCGGAAAAAATTTTTCTTCCGCAACTAATTGGCAACAAAATAGCATCAAATTATAGAATCATTAGATTTCCATATTTCGAAAAGTGTCTCGCTAACTTGATATACATTATATAATATTTTGATGAATTCTTCCTATCTGAAGGCAAAAACCCATTAACAAATAAAAGATATTAAAGAAAATTGATATGTTCTTGTGTTGATGGTTAATATTTGTTGGCGGTATGGAATTTATGAAATGGCCAAGTGTTAGTGTTGGAGGGTAGATTCCATTCGGTTCGCTTTTTGGTTTATGTTTTAGAATGCATTAGGTTTTCGAGAATGGGTCATATAATCTGAAGATGAGTTTCCATTAGTGGAGTTGATTCGGATCACGTTACTTGTGGTTAGCAGGTAATAAGATCTTGGCTACGATTTTATTATATTTATCAAAACTAATCCACTAGCACTAGAGGGTAAGACAGTGAAATAAGTTTTGGGATAATTATAAAAGTAAGATTTGAACATTTGAAATTGAAAATTGAAAAAGAGGGTTTTAGTAACTATATAGAATTTCGTTTTGCGAAAGAGATGTAGATAGATGGTAAACTTCAAGATCCAATAAAACCTAGGTTTAACATTTGCTTGAAAGTGGTTGACAATGTTCCTTGCTGATCGGTAGGAATTCCATTGTCTACATAATCAACTATATTGAAACCTGTTACAAACAAATCATTAGATTAAAACTGCCAATTGAACCAAGAAATTACGAATAATGGAATCGAAATACATGGTGAAGCAATGATGAAGCTGAATCTGGCGGCCGGAGCTAGCGGCCAGTCGACCAGAGTAGTACTAGCCCATCCGCCAAAAATGTAATAAGTGGCAATTGTGAACAAAGCAGTTGTATGGTAAACACATACAACTGCATTGTTGAAAATCGGAGAAACGAAGAATAATATTACAAAAATAAGGAACCGCGCCCTTATCCAATGGAAAAAACTAATTGAATGGCCAATGAACAACATATGAGTCATATCGAGTATAGAGCACGTGTCAACGTGATAATGTCGTCAACAATTGCGTCTAACGGCCTTACGCAACATAAGTTTTCGATGAAATTTTTGGGAGGGACAGGAAATATAGTGCTGAAATCAAAGATAGCAGTGGCCGCTGAATCCCGCGTTATATAAGTGCTAAAAAAAAATTGAAATTGTCAACGCGTTAATTTCGTCAAAAATTCCTTCTGACGCGACGGCCTTACGCAAAATAAGTTTTCGATTAAATTTTCGGGAGGGATAGGAAATATAGTGCTGAAATCAACGATAGCATTGGCCGCTGAATCCCGCCTTATATAAGTGCTGAAAAAATTTGAAATTGTCAAAGCGGTAATTTCGTAAAAAATTCCGTCTAACGGCCTTACGCAAAATAATTGTTCGATTGAATTTTTGAAGGGATGGAGAAAATATTGCCGGAATCAGCGACAGCACTGGCCGCTGAATCCTGCGTTATATAAGTGTTAAAAAAAATTTGAAATTGTCAACGCGATAATTTCGTCAAAAATTCCGTCTAACGGCCTTACGCAAAATAATTTTTCGATGAAATTTTTTGGAGGGATGAAGAAAATATTGCCGAAATCAGCGACAGCATTGGCCGCTGAATCCTGCTTTATATAAGTGCTGAAAAAAATTGAAATTGTCAAAGAGATAATTTCGTAAAAAATTCCGTCTAACGGCCTTACGCAAAATAAGTTTTCGATGAAATTTTTGGGAGGGATAGGAAATATAGTGCTGAAATCAACGATAGCATTGGCCGCTGAATCCCGCTTTATAAAAGTGCTGAAAAAATTTGAAATTGTCAAAGCGATAATTTCGTAAAAAATTCCGTCTAACGGCCTTACGCAAAATAATTTTTCGATTAAATTTTTTGGAGGGATGGAGAAAATATTGCCGGAATCAGCGACAGCATTGGCCGCTGAATCCTGCGTTATATAAGTGCTGAAAAAAATTGAAATTGTCAGAGATAATTTCGTAAAAAATTCCGTCTAACGGCCTTACGCAAAATAAGTTTTCGATTAAATTTTCGGGAGGGATAGGACATATAGTGCTGAAATCAACGATAGCATTGGCCGCTGAATCCCGCGTTATATAAGTGCTGAAAAAAATTGAAATTGTCAAAGAGATAATTTCGTAAAAAATTCCGTCTAACGGCCTTACGCAAAATAATTTTTCGATTAAATTTTTTGGAGAGATGGAAAATATATTGCCGGAATCAGCGACAGCATTGGCCGCTGAATCCTGCTTTATATAAGTGCTGAAAAAAATTGAAATTGTCAAAGAGATAATTTCGTAAAAAATTCCGTCTAACGGCCTTACGCAAAATAAGTTTTCGATTAAATTTTCGGGAGGGATAGGACATATAGTGCTGAAATCAACGATAGCATTGGCCGCTGAATCCCGCGTTATATAAGTGCTGACAAAATTTGAAATTGTCAAAGCGATAATTTCGTAAAAAATTCCGTCTAACGGCCTTACGCAAAATAATTTTTCGATGAAATTTTTTGGAGGGATGGAGAAAATATTGCCGGAATCAGCGACAGCATTGGCCGCTGAATCCTGCGTTATATAAGTGCTGAAAAAAATTGAAATTGTCAAAGAGATAATTTCGTAAAAAATTCCGTCTAACGGCCTTACGCAAAATAATTTTTCGATTAAATTTTTTGGAGGGATGGAGAAAATATTGCCGGAATCAGCGACAGCATTGGCCGCTGAATCCTGCGTTATATAAGTGCTGAAAAAAATTGAAATTGTCAAAGAGATAATTTCGTAAAAAATTCCGTCTAACGGCCTTACGCAAAATGAGTTTTCGATTAAATTTTCGGGAGGGATAGGACATATAGTGCTGAAATCAACGATAGCAGTGGCCGCTGAATCCCGCGTTATATAAGTGCTGAAAAAAATTGAAATTGTCAAAGAGATAATTTCGTCAAATATTCCTTCTGACGGCCTTACGCAAAATAAGTTTTCAATTAAATTTTTGGGAGGGATAGGAAATATAGTGCTGAAATCAACGATAGCATTGGCCGCTGAATCCCGCGTTATATAAATGCTAAAAAAATTTGAAATTGTCAAAGCGATAATTTCGTAAATACTTCCGTCTAACGGCCTTACGCAAAATAATTTTTCGATTAAATTTCTTGGAGGAATGGAGAAAATATTGCCGAAATCAGCGACACCATTGGTCGCTGAATCCTGCGTTATATAAGTGCTGAAAAAAATTGAAATTGTCAAAGAGATAATTTCGTAAAAAATTCCGTCTAACGGCCTTACGCAAAATAAGTTTTCGATGAAATTTTTTGGAGGGATGGAGAAAACATTGCTGAAACCAACGGTAGCAGTGGCCGCTGAATCCCGCCATATATAAGTGATGAAAACAATTACAATGTCAACAGACGCGATATTTTCGTCAAAAATTGTGTCTAACGGCCTTACGCAACATAAGTTTTCGATGAAATATCAGGAATGGTCAGAAGCCGTAATCCTCAAACCAACATCAACTTTGGCCGCCGAATCCCACGTCATTTTCCTAGTATGACAGTTCGGAATTATACAAAACTCAAGATACTCGGTGAAAATTATGCCATCTGTTGCTGTTAACTCATCACAAATTGAATACTAGTGTGAGAACAACCTCATGTTGAGAGCAAATATTAATTTTACTGACACATATCAATCAGCGAAGTATCACTTGTCCTGCCTAGGCAGTAAAGTAAGGACATTCCTGCCTCGACAGCAAAATGATCATTCGCAATGGAAATATAAAACTTCTCCGGCAACAAATGATACTCATTTTTTTGCCACCTCTCTCATGTCTGGAGGAGTAAGTACTCCTAGGTCGCTATCACTATCCATATTATAATTACACAAAATTGTCAGAAATGGCATAAGTTGTCAAACTATAATAACTATGACATATACATTTCCATAGCAACCAACCTCTCCAACACTGGCGATTTCTATGGAATTCGGCTCTAATTTATCATTTCAGGACAAATAACAAGATTGTGAGAATTGTAATACTTCGCAAATATCACATTATTAATATTTTGAGAACAAATTATATGTTCAACTCGGCAACAAAGTAGATTGACTGCCTGCTGAATTCCTAGCCTCGCTCGGCTATGAACTATCAGCCGCGGATATATGCATATATGTTTTGGAAATCATCTGATAGAAGTGATGTAGTACTTACAACAAACAGGCTCATCTCGCAACAGTCAAATGAATGGTCAAACTTACTATATGTCTAATTAATAAATTGTGAATGAATCAAATTTTTTTGAATGATATACATGGTACCTATCAACAGATAATGTTTATGAATTGTTGTATATCTTACTTCTCTCTTAGAAGTTGTAATGGATAATTTTTTAAATTAATTCATACAACTATATGTCATTTGTTCAACAATTTTTGTTTTCTCTTCATATCTCTATGAAATGAATTCACTGTTATACCAAAGGCTTAATGATCATTTCTGAACTCGGGTATTTTTGTCACATTTAAGATGACATACATATTTTTTTAACATTTACGGTTATGCCAATGCTATCGTTGATTTCGGTAATATCTTCTCCATCACTCCAAAAAATTTCATCGAAAACTTATTTTTTAATTACCGCGTTGACCATTTAAAATTTTTTCAGCACTCATATAACGCGGGATTCAGCGGCCAGTGCTGTCGTTGATTTCGGCAATATTTTCTCCATCCCTCCAAATGATTTCATCGAAACCTTATTTTGCGTAAGGCCGTTAGACGGATTTTTTACGAAATTATCGCTTTGACAATTTCAAATTTTTGCAGCAGTTATATAACGCAGGATTCAGCGGCCTATGCTATCCTTGATTTCGGCAATATTTTCTGCATCCCTCCCAAATATTTTATCGAAAACTTATGATGCGTAAGGCCGTTAGACGAAATTTTTGACGAAATTGTCGCGTTGATAATTTAAAATTTTTCATCACTTATATAACGCGGGATTCAGCGGCCCATGCTATCGTTGATTTCACCAATATTGTCCCCATCCCTCCCAAAAATTTTATTGAAAACTTATTTTGCGTAAGGCCGTTAGACGCAATTTTTGACGGCATCATCACGTTGACAATTCGAATTTTTTTAATCACTTATATATCGCGGGATTCAGCGGCCAATGCTATTGTTGATTTCAGCAATATTGTCCCCATCCCTCCCAAAAATTTCATCGAAAACTTATTTTGCGTAAGGCCGTTAGACGCAATTTTTGACGGCATCATCACGTTGACACTTCGAATTTTTTTAATCACTTATATATCGCGGGATTCAGCGGCCGATGCTATCGGTTATTTCGGCAATATTTTCTCCATCCCTCCAAAAAATTTCATTGAAAACTTATTTTGCGTAAGGCAGTTAGACGGAGTTTTTACGAAATTATCACGTTGACACTTTAATTTTCCTCATCACTTATGTAACGCGGGATTCAGCGGCCGATGCTATCGTTTATTTCAGCAATATTGTCTCCATCCCTCCCAAAAATTTCATCGAAAACTTATTTTGCGTGAGGCAGTTAGACGGAGTTTTTACGAAATTATCGGGTTGACAATTTAATTTTTTTTCAGCATTTATATAACGCGGAATTCAGCGGCCACTCCTATCCTTGATTTTGGCAATATTTTCTGCACCCCTCTCAAATATTTCATCGAAAACTTATGTTGCGTAAGGCCGTTAGACGGAATTTTTGACGAAATTGTCACGTTGACAATTTAAAATTTTTCATCACTTATATAACGCGGGATTCAGCGGCCAATGCTATCGTTTATTTCGGCAATATTTTCTCCATCCCTCCAAAAAATTTCATTGAAAACTTATTTTGCGTGAGGCAGTTAGACGGAATTTTCTACGAATATTTCAGCAATATTTTCTCCATCCCTCCCAAATACTTCATCGAAAACTTATTTTGCGTGAGGCAGTTAGACGGAGTTTTTACGAAATTATCGGGTTGACAATTTAATTTTTTTTCAGCACTTATATAACGCGGGATTCAGCGGCCAATGCTATTGTTGATTTCAGCAATATTGTCCCCATCCCTCCCAAAAATTTCATCGAAAACTTATTTTGCGTAAGGCCGTTAGACGCAATTTTTGACGGCATCATCACGTTGACACTTCGAATTTTTTTAATCACTTATATATCGCGGGATTCAGCGGCCGATGCTATCGGTTATTTCGGCAATATTTTCTCCATCCCTCCAAAAAATTTCATTGAAAACTTATTTTGCGTAAGGCAGTTAGACGGAGTTTTTACGAAATTATCACGTTGACACTTTAATTTTCCTCATCACTTATGTAACGCGGGATTCAGCGGCCGATGCTATCGTTTATTTCAGCAATATTGTCTCCATCCCTCCCAAAAATTTCATCGAAAACTTATTTTGCGTGAGGCAGTTAGACGGAGTTTTTACGAAATTATCGGGTTGACAATTTAATTTTTTTTCAGCATTTATATAACGCGGAATTCAGCGGCCACTCCTATCCTTGATTTTGGCAATATTTTCTGCACCCCTCTCAAATATTTCATCGAAAACTTATGTTGCGTAAGGCCGTTAGACGGAATTTTTGACGAAATTGTCACGTTGACAATTTAAAATTTTTCATCACTTATATAACGCGGGATTCAGCGGCCAATGCTATCGTTTATTTCGGCAATATTTTCTCCATCCCTCCAAAAAATTTCATTGAAAACTTATTTTGCGTGAGGCAGTTAGACGGAATTTTCTACGAATATTTCAGCAATATTTTCTCCATCCCTCCCAAATACTTCATCGAAAACTTATTTTGCGTGAGGCAGTTAGACGGAGTTTTTACGAAATTATCGGGTTGACAATTTAATTTTTTTTCAGCACTTATATAACGCGGGATTCAGCGGCCAATGCTATGGTTGATTTCAGCAATATTGTCCCCATCCCTCCCAAAAATTTCATCGAAAACTTATTTTGCGTAAGGCCGTTAGACGCTATTTTTGACGGCATCATCACGTTGACACTTCGAATTTTTTTAATCACTTATATATCGCGGGATTCAGCGGCCGATGCTATCGGTTATTTCGGCAATATTTTCTCCATCCCTCCAAAAAATTTCATTGAAAACTTATTTTGCGTAAGGCAGTTAGACGAAGTTTTTACGAAATTATCACGTTGACACTTTAATTTTCCTCATCACTTATGTAACGCGGGATTCAGCGGCCGATGCTATCGTTTATTTCAGCAATATTGTCTCCATCCCTCCCAAAAATTTCATCGAAAACTTATTTTGCGTGAGGCAGTTAGACGGAGTTTTTACGAAATTATCGGGTTGACAATTTAATTTTTTTTCAGCACTTATATAACGCGGAATTCAGCGGCCACTCCTATCCTTGATTTTGGCAATATTTTCTGCACCCCTCTCAAATATTTCATCGAAAACTTATGTTGCGTAAGGCCGTTAGACGGAATTTTTGACGAAATTGTCACGTTGACAATTTAAAATTTTTCAGCACTTATATAACGCGGAATTCAGCGGCCACTCCTATCCTTGATTTTGGCAATATTTTCTGCACCCCTCTCAAATATTTCATCGAAAACTTATGTTGCGTAAGGCCGTTAGACGGAATTTTTGACGAAATTGTCACGTTGACAATTTAAAATTTTTCATCACTTATATAACGCGGGATTCAGCGGCCAATGCTATCGTTTATTTCGGCAATATTTTCTCCATTCCTCCAAAAAATTTCATTGAAAACTTATTTTGCGTGAGGCAGTTAGACGGAATTTTTTACGAATATTTCAGCAATATTTTCTCCATCCCTCCCAAATACTTCATCGAAAACTTATTTTGCGTGAGGCAGTTAGACGGAGTTTTTACGAAATTATCGGGTTGACAATTTAATTTTTTTTCAGCACTTATATAACGCGGGATTCAGCGGCCAATGCTATGGTTGATTTCAGCAATATTGTCCCCATCCCTCCCGAAAATTTAATCGAAAACTTATTTTGCGTAAGGCCGTTAGACGCTATTTTTGACGGCATCATCACGTTGACACTTCGAATTTTTTTAATCACTTATATATCGCGGGATTCAGCGGCCAATGGTATCGTTGATTTCAGCACTATATTTCCTGTCCCTCCCAAAAATTTCATCGAAAACTTATGTTGCGTAAGGCCGCTAGACGCTATTTTTGACGGCATCATCACGTTGACACTTCGAATTTTTTTAATCACTTATATATTGCGGGATTCAGCGGCCGATGCTATCGTTTATTTCGGCAATATTTTCTCCATCTCTCCAAAAAATTTCATTGAAAACTTATGTTGCGTAAGGCCGTTAGACGGAATTTTTAACGAATATTTCAGCAATATTTTCTCCATCCATCCCAAATACTTCATCGAAAACTTATTTTGCTTGAGGCAGTTAGACGGTGTTTTTACGAAATTATCGGGTTGACTATTTTTTTTCAGCACTTATATAACGCGGAATTCAGCGACCACTCCTATCGTTGATTTCGGCAATATTTTCTGCACCCCTCCCAAATATTTCATCGAAAACTTATGTTGCGTAAGGCCGTTAGACGGAATTTTTGACGAAATTGTCACGTTGACAATTTAAAATTTTTCATCACTTATATAACGCGGGATTCAGCGGCCAATGCTATAGTTTATTTCGGCAATATTTTCTCCATCCCTCCAAAAAATTCAATTGAAAATTTATTTTGCGTGAGGCAGTTAGACGGAGTTTTTACGAAATTATCGGGTTGACAATTTATTTTTTTTTCAGCACTTATATAACGCGGGATTCAGCAGCCAATGCTATGGTTGATTTCAGCAATATTGTCCCCATCCCTCCCAAAAATTTCATCGAAAACTTATTTTGCGTAAGGCCGTTAGACGCAATTTTTGACGGCATCATCACGTTGACACTTCGAATTTTTTTAATCACTTATATATCGCGGGATTCAGCGACCAATGGTATCGTTGATTTCAGCACTATATTTCCTGTCCCTCCCAAAAATTTCATCGAAAACTTATGTTGCGTAAGGCCGTTAGACGCTATTTTTGACGGCATCATCACGTTGACACTTCGAATTTTTTTAATCACTTATATATTGCGGGATTCAGCGGCCGATGCTATCGTTTATTTCGGCAATATTTTCTCCATCCCTCCAAAAAATTTCATTGAAACCTTATGTTGCGTAAGGCCGTTAGACGGAATTTTTGACGAAATTATCACGTTGACAATTTAAAATTTTTTCATCACTTATATAACGCGGGATTCAGCGGCCAATGCTATTGTTGATTTCGGCAATATTTTCTCCATCCCTCCCAAAAATTTCATCGAAAACTTATTTTGCATAAGGCCGTTAGACGCAATTTTTGACGGCATCATCACGTTGACACTTCGAATTTTTTTTATCACTTATATATCGCGGGATTCAGCGGCCATCCATATCTGGCATATCTATTCCGAATATTCCATAAAAAACTCATGTTGCGTAAGGCCATTCGAAGTTTTTTTCAGACGAATTTATCGCGTATAACGTGTGATTCCGCGGTTAACGCTAATGATGCTTCCCTGTTGACTTTCTTTACCCGTTCCAACAATCAAATCGGATTCTGATTTGTTTCTAATACCGTTATATGATATTTCTGTTGACGGTCCGATATTATCTTGTTGAATCAGATGCGATCCAGTAGACTGCATTACTAATGATTTGCGTATTCTGAAAATTTCATCACCTACTTATGGCCGTTAGAACCACCTATTTCAGCCGCATTCATCGCTTTCGTCGTTTTGCGATGTGCGGTTTATTGTGACTCCCTTACTAAATTCGTTTAGGTCAATGAGTAGTTAATTCAATTTATATCCACTCGATTCCTCGAGGCTGTGAAAATATTTCCAGTTTTTGGCGAATGGGCTAGTACTTCTCTGGCCGGCCGCTAGCTACGGCCGCCAGTTTCAGCTTCATGAAGCAATGATAGATAACTCTAAAACTTTCATTCATTTTCAAAGTTTCAGAATTATATATTTCATTTCCTCACGTGTATTTTGATTCCATCATTCGTAATTTGACAGTTTTTTCCATCTGATATGTTTTTATAAATGAAGTTAATCATTATATAATGTAGACAACGAAATTTTGTCCAATAACACTCACCACCTAGGTTTTTCGACAAATTTTCAATTCGATTTCAATCTTTACTAGTTACAGCATTGTTATGTTTTTACTCGGAGTTTGAAAATAATCGACAGTTCGTACGGCATAATCAAACAACTTTATTGCAATAAACTCAAATCACTAGAACACCTAATTCACAACTCAATAAATCGCCCAAATAACTATTACTGTTTCACCTACTTATTCACTCGATCGCTGTCTGTAATCAACTGACTCCCTACATTTTCTTTTATGAATATATATATATATATATTTGGAAAATCCTCATGAAATGAAAATTAACCTTGGGGTTGCAGTCATAAATTGAGTTTGGCCTGATATAGTAAAACTCTTTATTAAATTGTCGAGCTTTCGAAAATCTTTATTTTCTTTTTCAAGACATCTGAAAAACGTTTATTGTTACATAAAGCACTAAAACATGTTAAAATTGAACTTACTAATGTGAGATTAGATGTAAAACAGCAGAGGAAAAATCCTTGTCCATCACAAACAGAAAAAACATTTCTTATCAGAAACATTCATAAAAACTAAACTGGAAACCATGTCTCCGAAAATGTCACTGGGAAGAAATGGAACCATTCATCCACATTACATTGAAGTGCACGAATCAATACATGTGCATAAGATTAACAGAACAATTTGGAAAAAAACCTTTTCATTTTACATTTTTAAAAATAACGATTTGTTGAGTGAACAGAGCACATGGCCCAGTGTGAGCACAGAGCATGGAACTGCAGGGTAAACAGCACACAACAGAACCAAATGATGGTTGACAACGTCTTGTCACCTGTCAATAGCTCCACTATTCCGTGTCCAAAACCAGAGCATGTGTTCCATTCTCAGGGTCGGAGTTTATTAACTTTAAGTTACAAAAGGAAAAATGTTTTCGGTTAAGTTTGGGCAAGTTGTTTTTGATGATCAAAATTCAAAATGTAATTATAAATAATACTGAGGTTTGCCATATCAGACCTCTTATTCATCGGATTTAGTTGTTTATTGATATAAACCATCTCCAAAAAGTTTCTTTTATTGTAATTATCTTCAACTGCTAAAATTGTGGGGTTGCCAAAATTAATGATATGACTCGTGTTAATATTATGTTCAGCCAAAGCACAACTATTTTTCTTAAGATTACAGTCACTCTTGTGGGACGTGATGCGTCCAGACAAGTTTCTACTGGTTTGTCCAATGTAAACTTTATCACATTCAAAACAAGGGATTTTGTAAATGACATTGGATTGTTCAAATTTTGGAAGTGGTGTTTTTGTTTTTGTGTAAAGATTGCCAATAAGTTTCAAATTCTTTTTGGCTATTCTCAAATCATCTAATTTAAAAATGTTGGAAAGTCTTGGTGTGAGTTCCTGAATGTATGGGAGGGTTCTGTACTTAAATGTTGTTGCAACTTGAGAAATATTATTTATTTAAGGTTGAGTGTAAGAGCAGTCTCTGACTGAACTCCGCCTGGAATAAAGACACTTTATTATTATTATTATTATTATTATTATTAATGGTTTGATTATTGATTTCATTACGACTATTAGAGAAGGATGAGAGAGACATACTTGAATTAGTGTTGAATAAAAATTTATTGATGAATTTAAGAGGATAAGAATTTTCTTTCAGAATATCCCTGAGTTTATTCAAACACTCCACATGATACTCAGGATGGGACAGACCGACTACCCTGCTCTTCAAAGCTAGAACTAGATTGCTCTTCATACTATGATGATGGAATGAGTGAAAGTTCAGGAATCTGTTGGAACAGATTGGTTTCCTGTACCATTTGGTGCGTAGCACGTTGTCTGGACCTCTATGGATTCTCATGTCAAGAAATGGGATACTATGATTCTCCTCAATTTCTGCAGTGAACTGGAGGTTCAAGTCATAACTATTAAAATAGTAGAGAGCTTCATCTACTCTGCCAAAGGGCACTGCAAGTATCAGGTCATCCACATACCTTTTCACGAAAGGGATATCAAAAGGAATCAGGGACATCACGTCCTCAACAAGTTCATCAAGCACGAAATTAACTAAAATTGGAGAAATTTTTGAACCCATTGGGGTACCAAAAATTTGTTTATAATACGTGTCATTAAAAGTGAGAAAATTGGATTCAAAAATGAACTCTAAAATGTCAATAAAAGCACTCCATGTTAGAGAACAATGGTTGCTAATCGTCTCCCATTTATTAGAAAGGCTAGATCTGACAACTTCAAAAGGTAAATTAGTAAAAAGCGAAACCACATCAAAACTTACCAACACATAATTATCAGGAAGTTTAAAATTGTTTATAAATTTACTGAACTCAAAAGAATCCTTAATATAAAAGTTATTTTCTGTATTATATGAATTTGTTAAAATATTTGTAAGAAAATTTGCCAAGTTACCATTGGGAGAATTAATTGAAGAAACTATGGTGGGTTTATGGATCTTTGGAAGAGCATAAAACCGAGGTGCAACTGAATTATAGATTTTGAGTTTTTTAGCAGTGGAAGGGTCTAATAATTGTTTTTTCACTTAAGCAGAAAACAACTTATTTGCGGTTTGCTGTAGTGTACATGCCGGGTTACGAGGAATTTTTTTATAGTATTTTTCATCTTCTAAAAGTTGTTGACTTTTGTCCAAGTAATCCTGCCTGTACTTGGACAAGAGTCAACAACTTTTAGAAGATGAAAAATACTATAAAAAAATTCCTCGTAACCCGGCATGTACACTACAGCAAACCGCAAATAAGTTGGTTTCTGCTTTAGAGAAAAAACAATTATTAGACCCTTCCACTGCTAAAAAACTCAAAATCTATAATTCAGTTGCACCTCGGTTTTATGCTCTTCCAAAGATCCATAAACCCACCCTCGCAATGAGGCCCATAGTTTCTTCAATTAATTCTCCCAATGGTAACTTGGCAAATTTTCTTACAAATATTTTAACAAATTCATATAATACAGAAAATAACTTTTATATTAAGGATTCTTTTGAGTTCAGTAAATTTATAAACAATTTTAAACTTCCTGATAATTATGTGTTGGTAAGTTTTGATGTGGTTTCGCTTTTTACTAATTTACCTTTTGAAGTTGTCAGATCTAGCCTTTCTAATAAATGGGAGACGATTAGCAACCATTGTTCTCTAACATGGAGTGCTTTTATTGACATTTTAGAGTTCATTTTTGAATCCAATTTTCTCACTTTTAATGACACGTATTATAAACAAATTTTTGGTACCCCAATGGGTTCAAAAATTTCTCCAATTTTAGTTAATTTCGTGCTTGATGAACTTGTTGAGGACGTGATGTCCCTGATTCCTTTTGATATCCCTTTCGTGAAAAGGTATGTGGATGACCTGATACTTGCAGTGCCCTTTGGCAGAGTAGATGAAGCTCTCTACTATTTTAATAGTTATGACTTGAACCTCCAGTTCACTGCAGAAATTGAGGAGAATCATAGTATCCCATTTCTTGACATGAGAATCCATAGAGGTCCAGACAACGTGCTACGCACCAAATGGTACAGGAAACCAATCTGTTCCAACAGATTCCTGAACTTTCACTCATTCCATCATCATAGTATGAAGAGCAATCTAGTTCTAGCTTTGAAGAGCAGGGTAGTCGGTCTGTCCCATCCTGAGTATCATGTGGAGTGTTTGAATGAACTCAGGGATATTCTGAAAGAAAATTCTTATCCTCTTAAATTCATCAATAAATTTTTATTCAACACTAATTCAAGTATGTCTCTCTCATCCTTCTCTAATAGTCGTAATGAAATCAATAATCAAACCATTAATAATAATAATAATATTTCTCAAGTTGCAACAACATTTAAGTACAGAACCCTCCCATACATTCAGGAACTCACACCAAGACTTTCCAACATTTTTAAATTAGGTGATTTGAGAATAGCCAAAAAGAATTTGAAACTTATTGGCAATCTTTACACAAAAACAAAAACACCACTTTCAAAATTTGAACAATCCAATGTCATTTACAAAATCCCTTGTTTTGAATGTGATAAAGTTTACATTGGACAAACCAGTAGAAACTTGTCTGGACGCATCACGTCCCACAAGAGTGACTGTAATCTTAAGAAAAATAGTTGTGCTTTGGCTGAACATAATATTAACACGAATCATATCATTAATTTTAGCAGTTGAAGATAATTACATAATAAAAGAAACTTTTTGGAGATGGTTTATATCAATAAACAACTAAATCCGATGAATAAGAGGTCTGATATGGCAAACCTCAGTATTATTTATAATTACATTTTGAATTTTGATCATCAAAAACAACTTGCCCAAACTTAACCGAAAACATTTTTCCTTTTGTAACTTAAAGTTATTAAACTCCGACCCTGAGAATGGAACACATGCTCTGGTTTTGGACACGGAATAGTGGAGCTATTGACAGGTGACAAGACGTTGTCAACCATCATTTGGTTCTGTTGTGTGCTGTTTACCCTGCAGTTCCATGCTCTGTGCTCACACTGGGTCATGTGCTCTGTTCACTCAACAAGTCGTTATTTTTAAAAATGTAAAATGAAAAGGTTTTTTTCCAAATTGTTCTGTTAATCTTATGCACATGTATTAATTCGTGCACTTCAATGTAATGTGGATGAATGGTTCCATTTCTTCCCAGTGATATTTTCGGAGACATGGTTTCCAGTTTAGTTTTTATGAATGTTTCTGATAAGAAATGTTTTTTCTGTTTGTGATGGACAAGGATTTTTCTTCTGCTGTTTTACATCTAATCTCACATTAGTAAGTTCAATTTTAACATGTTTTAGTGCTTTATGTAACAATAAACGTTTTTCAGATGTCTTGAAAAAGAAAATAAAGATTTTCGAAAGCTCGACAATTTAATAAAGAGTTTTACTATATCAGGCCAAACTCAATTTATGACTGCAACCCCAAGGTTAATTTTCATTTCATGAGGATTTTCCAAATTTAGACGGTTTTTTCAACTAGTCCAGTCAAGAGACTACCCTTCTCTATATATATCTATATATATATATATATATATATATATATATATATATATATATATATATATTTATCTATATATATATATATATATATATATATATATATATATTTGTGATGTATTCTCGACCGTACTTTATAAACTAGATTTGGAAGTTCCCAGGTTTGCAGTCTGTTTTCTAATAAAACTCATTTGTTCTTGATCTCAATATCTCGCTAAACTAATTAAATTACATCATTGCCTGGGGCAGCTGAGGGACTCCTATAAACATGAATTTTGCCGCCTAGCTGATTTAATTTAAGTGAGGCAGTAACTATGAGAGCATGGGTAGTTTGATTCAGCTTCCCAAGACAATGAACACATCAGGAATATTAATTCTATGATTGTAAGTAGAACTGTAATTTTCGATTTGATCTTGTACAATTTTGTCATATTCTTTGTAGCTTTTCTCCTGATGAAGCTAATAAACATAAGCGAAATATTGAGATCAAGAACAAATGAGTTTTAATACTAAACAACCGCAAACCTGAGAACTTTCAATTCTAGTTTATATATATATATATATATATATATATATATATATATATATATGCTGGCTGGAACTTCCGGTTGATCCGCGTGTGGAATGACTGAGTGACCTTGCGTCTAAGTCTGAGTTGTCTAACTAACTGGGTTATATCACTGGAGATAAATATATATATATATATATATATATTATAGGAACATTATTCTGGAATGTTCCGTCGTCGAACGGGCAAAATTCTTGATACTTCTCCGTGTGTAATCAAAGGCGGTCGGTATAGTTCTCAAACATTCTCGATCAATCGCAATAACGGTCGATAGGCGTGGTCTTCTCCGAATCATAGGCATAGAGGAAGTCATGGGCGTACAGAAAGGGTTCAATTCTTTCGCAAAATCGTGTTGGTAATAATCGAAATCGTAACAGTATTATCACTTCTTTTGTAATTTGTCGCTTAATTTAGCAAATCAACATCATTCCAACATAATACATCTACAGATTTACCTGACTGGATCTACCATCTTTAATCATTTCGGGCTTTCGAAAAAATGTCATACTCAACTCGCCTTCTACGATCAGCTGCTGGTGGAACGAGTAAAGGTCTCGCTGGTATTCATTTCACTTTTCTCGCTCTCATCTTCGACCTCACTCCTTCCTCGACTTGCTCGCTAATTTTTCTAATATTAATTTCTCCATTTCAGGAATGACTCCGTTATTGGCCGCAGCGGTGACAGGACATACTCATATAGTAGAATATTTAATTAAGATTCCACATCTCGTATCGAGAAGGGAAAGAATAGACGCTTTGGAGTTATTAGGAGCGACTTGTGTTGACAAAAAACGTGATATGATGGGTGCTTTAGCAATGTGGAAACGTGCAATGGACGATAGGTGAGTTTTATTTCTTTAGTATATTCGACTTGGATGTCTTTGACATACAAATACACCTCTCTCATCGCTGAATGATAATATATGTCAATAAGACCGATTAGAATGAATTGTTCATTATATACTTGTTCGATTGTTTTTCTTAGTTAATGTCTTTCAGATTCTTTACATTATGCAAATTGAGCACAAATAGCAAAATTGGGATTCAAAACTTTATACATTACAAATATATTCTTCTGCTTGAGGAAAAACACAATTTTTATTGTATTTCTGAAAACATATTCCATAAGTTGATTAAATTGTTCATGTGTCTCAATCGTTAAGATCTTTATTTCTCTCTACGAAATACTACATTCAAATCTCATCGAGTGCACACATGAAATGAAAAAAAAATTCTAAGTAATTATCAGTCAACACTTACCTTTTCAACTGGTACCACTTGACTATATGAAAAAAATATTTCTTTTACTCGAACAATTAATCATAAAATATCAATCAAATTTCCACAAGTTATCTTGCAATATTTTTTGATTGTATAAAGAAATATGGTACAAATAAAAATTATTTTGTTGAAGTTGGTATTGGAAATTTTCAGTTTCATCAATACTTCCCAGACTATTGACATAACGAAAAAATACTCGTATATTTTTTTACATTTGTATATTTCACAAATCCTCCACATGAAACGTGCAATCTTTCGGTCTGGCGTAACTTCATCCCCCTTACTTTATTCTGCCATTCCTAATATTTTTTTACAAATCGATAGGTAACAATTAGATGAAATGAGTATCTGTAAAGCCCAGTAAATACGGGAGATTCAACGTATATCCAATAAAAGTCCTTTATTAAACTTGAAGTATACGTCCGATGGATTTCCATTAAGATTGAATGAAAATGGACTTCTGTTGAATGTCTTTCACTGATGAAATTATGAATATCATATTATGGGCATCCACAAAAAGTCCATATGAACAAGAACATGAAAATGGACGTCCAGTGAATGTTCCTTGTCCAACAAATTATAAATATCCTTCTCTGGGCATAAAAAGGACTTCAGTCGAATGTCATTTGCTGACCTCATCATGGACATAAACTGGACATTTTGCCCCTCTATTTGTTGTCCTTTCATTGGTTTTGGTTCACTTCTGAGTGTTTTTTGACATGCCTCCATTTTGTTTTGCACATATTTTAAAAAATCGTATTCAACACATCTAGGTCGTTAGAGAGCTCATCTCATCTGGAGCCGGTGGCTTCATTTTTGGCAACTGAAGAATCCTTTTGTATACATGTAGTTTGTTTTCATTATTGGTTCAGTCTAAGACCAGTTCAGTCCAGTTAACGTCCAGAGGATCCAAGAGGAGTCCGTTTATTTCCTCAAAAGGTTCATGAATCTATTGCACATCCAATTCAGTGCCTTGGGGGTATCCGTCGCCCATCAAGTGGATATCATTGTGTACGTTTCGAATATACCATCGTTGCATCTCATTTGATAATGACTGACGCAGTTGCGAACATAACGTCAGTGTCGAAAAATATGCAGGATAAAAAACAACGTAGGTAATCATTCATTCCTCAATGTAACAGACAAGGAAAAGTTGTTAAGGATGAAGTAATTTGAGTAATAAATTATCACTCTCATCCTTTAGTTATAACGTCCAAGAACTACGACTAACGAACTCCGAAGTAGCCAGTGATTTGGACATGATTTGACTATGAGAATATGGTTTGAATACTCGACTGTTTCTGGACCAACTAAAAATTATATTATTCCCTGTGAAATAATGTTTGAAATATTAGAAATACTGTGAAAAATATCGCTGCAAAAATATCCCAAACTGTGAATATGTAATTCTATATTAAGCGTGATGTGTATTAAATATTAGTTGTTCGATAGTGTCAAAATTGCAGGACTGCAATTTCCTTCACAGGCATATCAGATGTTATACCATTATAAACACCAAGACTTTTAGTAAAAATTTCATCTGGAAAGGTTATGTTCAACCGACCAAACTAATGCCTGTTTCATAATCCAAACTTCTACCATAAGTAAATGGTCGCATTGTTCATTAATGGAGGCGTTCATAGACATAAAATCTTCCTATCAAACTATAATATGTGATTGTTCATGCAGCATCTGAAGCACCTGTCATTCATTATTGGTACTTTTCCTCTTCGTGCTAGTGCTCAACGTTGCATAAAAAAAAATAAAAACGGCATTAAGATGAACGCTTCATTTGAACGAAAAGGAAAAAAAAAACAATGAAGCGATAGCTGATCAGAATTGAAGAAACATTTGGTAGTTTTAGTGTGAGCGTTAACAGGAACCATGTTTAGAAAGGGTACCCAAATCATTTATCATCAGTTCTTTTTTGTTCTCATATGCACATACACGTACTGGAGCAATTAACCCCATTTCAAATACAAAATTTGTAATTTAAAATTGAAAGATGCTTTCCACTTTCATCTGATTGCCTTCGTCGTTTCCTCCTTCTAAGAACTTCTAAACTATGTTTCAACAATGATGCGAATACCATCTGATTTCTGAGTTCACCGAAAGTGGACAAAATAATGGAATGCACAACAGTTCAACATTGTTTCCTTCCACCTCACCCGTTCTCCATCCAGAGCGGTCGCCACTTCATCCTGTGGTTTGAAGTCAGCCCCTAGGTGCCTTTACCTCTTTATATCGTCGTACATTGATAATCGCATTCTGCTGTCCACAGTGAGTATTTGTTGTCGCCTGTTAAGACTAGGAGGTGATCTCTGGTTCGTCGATCGCATATACTTGAACCTTTCGCGGAACCTTTCACCCCAATTATCAAGACAATACAATTTGTTCTGCCGCGTCGGAACTGAACGTGGCCACGCCTTCTCTTATAAAGACATGTATAGAATCAACTTGAAAATAGAGCATTTCTAATTCTGTATTATATGATGAATAAAGATTGTTTTATTTGAAACAGGTACTTTGGAGATGGTCTCCCGATTCCCAAGCAACGCTCTCCGAAAGTAGCCGCTTACGACTACGTTGTGGAAATAACCAACCCCGAGCACTTGGACGATCTCATGGCGGATCCGGACGAGATGAGGATGCAAGCGCTAGTCATGCGAGAACGCATCCTCGGACCTGCTCATCCCGATACCAGCTACTACATCCGGTACAGGGGAGCCGTGTACGCGGACGCGGGAAAGTTCAATCGTTGCATAGAACTCTGGAACTACGCCCTAGACATGCAGCAATCTATGTTGGAACGGCTCAACCCGATGACACAGAGCAGCTTGTTCAGCTTCACCGAGTTGTTTTCGTTTATGATGGGAGAGGAGGGAAAACAAAATACGAGGGGTAGGGTGGTGCCACCTGTGGATGTAACGGATATTCTGAACGTTTTCAATAAGGCTGTTAGAGAAGTTGAGTTAGGTAGGTGTACTCGTCAGTTAATAAGTATATATGCCTTTTACATGTCTATGACTGCAAATCCAAAAGTTTTGATCTTTATGGTCACCTAACCGGCAACCTTCTGGCTCTATGAATTTGCTTAAAACCCCCCTTTCAAATGCGCTATCACTCAACAATCCATAGTTGATTTACAAACTGGTATTTTCTTTTATTCATTTGTTTTACGATCTCATTTTCACTTGCAGGAAGCTTGATGTTGGAACGAATGCCAAAGGCCGAGCGCGATGTAAACTATTTGACCCGTGTGATGGTTATCACTCTGCATCTAGCGTGTCTACTGACCCGCCTTCTTGACCATCATACCAGTACCGAAGCATTAACGAAGGAGATACATAAAGCTATCTACTATTTGGTCAAGCTCAAAATTAGAGCAAAATCTGGCCGGACGATACTTCATTTAGCTTGTTGCAGAGATGTCGCCATATTGGGAAGGTACCCAGCATGCCAGTTCCCATCACCACATTTAGCAGAGGTAAATTTTATTGATGATTATTTTTTTCACTTGTCAAAATGTGACGTTTTTGGCATTTCAACCAATAGTAGCGGGTTATTCTATGGTTATTCTAGCCAATCATTGGGTATTATACTGATAAAACTGCCTGGTCCTTTCGATTGTTTCGATAAAACGTTGTTTACCTTTGAACTGTCGAAACTATAAGGTTTACGAGTCGATTCTATTGAACTGGCTCATATTTATATAAATTATCATGAATGAAGAGTTACCTTATTTTTAATAGTCATTCACTTTTTAAGCATAATAATGACATAACACATTTCAATGAACACTCAAACACGTAAATAGCTCATAACCCCAACTTTATGACAGATATAGCGAACGACCGATTCAAATATTTGAGGTTTCCTTAACTCAAATGAAGATGGCGTACAATTAGTTTTTATTAAATACAATTCATTTTTTGTTGTATGAGAAGAAACCGTTGTATGAAGATTTTGATACAACGACATAACAAATGATTTTATGTTCCTTCTGGCGCGATTTTCATTTCGTAAGGAATTTTCAATTATCAACCTTGTACAATGAGAGGTGTGACGCCATCTCTTGGTATCGTCGGCAAGCATTATCATATTCACTGCGTAAGCATCATATCTCTTCTTGGTCATAGAGGGCATACATCGTTGTTCGAAATTTCAAATTTGTAAAATTTTCACCTAGGTATTCTCCTTTCCTTCTTATGTAAATGAAATACTGATCAATTAAATTGTTCTTCCTTTTATTTGTTCAAAAAATAATCTCTCCAAATACAACTCGTTCTTTGAATTTGATAAGATAAATTTTCATTTTTGAAACACTCAAACTTTTTTATTTTGAGGCAAAAGCATTCAAACAAACCGAATTAGATAAAATCACCCGTCCTACGGACTCGTGATTTTATCAATCGGTTTGTTTTCATACTTTTGCCAAATAAAAAAGTTTTGTGGAAAATGAAAATTTATCGATTAAATTTGAAGAACTCGTAGTATTACCTTTGATAAATTTCATTTGTTCCAAGTAACAAGAAATGTGGATCACATCTTGAATTTTGCATTCCAAACATATCATGTTTTTATATTGACATTTTAAAGACATTATATGTTTCTGCTGTACCAACCTAATTGCAGACTGTTAAGTCGTTTAATGAGGTATACAGGACTTTTTTTTAATTGAACTTTATTCAAATAATTCCTGTCCGCAATAAAAAAGGACAATAAATATAAAACGTAAGGCAAGTCAATTATTTGAAAAAGCTGGTTCCTAATCGGCAAATACAGTGCCGGTCTCGGATCACATTCACAACTACGTAGGTAAAATTACAACACAGTAAGAAAAAACATATCAAACTACATAACTAGAATCTATATACTTATCACATATCATATCACAAATTGATTTTATTTGATGTAAATATATAACATATTAATCATTCCAATCTACATATTTGATTTCCTTCTTTAATTGATTGTACGTTAGATGTTTTATGGACACAGGCAAACCGTTGAATGTCTCAATACATTTATTTATAGGGCTGTTTGATCCTATTTTTCTTCTAACATAATTTAAATGATAACTATCTTGCATTCTAGTATTGTATATGTCTGTCAGTGACCAACACTAGGTGTAAATTACCCTCGAAGTAGTTTCTGATTATGTTGAAAAGGAGTTTACTCAGTTCGATTCTTCATATGTCTGATATTTTCGAAAAACCAGTTTGTGTATATATTATATCAGTGCTCGTTCTGAAGTCATAATTGAATAAAACTTTGATTATTTGGCTCTGGATTCTTTGTACTTTACCCATTAATGTTATTCCACATGGGCCCCAGACTGGAACTAAGTAACTAAGTATTGATATGAAGAATGCGTTATGAATTTGTTTTACTGTTGATTTGTACACATAATCTTTGCAGTGATGAATTGCACCAATTTTTGACACAAATTTTTTTTCAATATATTTGATAAGTTTGCTCCAATTCAAGTTTTTGTCTATGATTAAACCCAAGTATTTTGTGTTTTCCACCGTGTTGATGATATCTTTACCTAATTTTACTCATAAGACAGTTCTCTCATATTTTTACGTTTGAAAGGCCTTCAAGTTGTTTTGTTCATTTTTTTTTTACCATCCCTGATATCTACACAAATCACTGTTTACATTTTTTTTCAAATCTGTCAGATCTCTCGATAAGTAATGTTCATCTGCAAACGTATAGTATTTTGCAATCAGATTCGCCCTCTCTAGACTCCTCACAAGCAGTGTACATAAAAACGTACCTAAAATGGAGCCCTGAGGAACTCCATAGTTTGAATAACTGATATCACTAAAATCACCATTCAAATAAACATACTGCTCTCTATTTGAAAGGTAGGTTGAGAGTAATGTAAGGAGGTTACCTCTTTTTCCAATATTTTCCAATTTATTCAACAATAGTTCGTGGTCCACTACATCAAAGGCCTTCCGCAAGTCTACAAATACTGACTTTCGCAAATTTCCTCAAATTGTTGCTTGAACTGTAACTGATTCAATACACTTCCCAGGTGATGCAAGTCAAAGAAATGTAATGATGCTTTTAAAAAATAGTCTAGAAAATCGATTCCACTGAATTCTTGAAATCATTTATTTGATTATATATTTCTATTTAAAGTTCTTTCCGTTAATTATAATAATTTTACAACAATATAACAGTACATGTATTCCTTGAAACTGTTACTAAATAAGCAGGTGTTAGTCACAAAAACTTAAGTTTCAGTTCAGGGAAACTACTGCTTGTTTGAATTATTGACACGTTCATTTTTCAATACAAAATACAAACTGAAATTTAGTCCATATCTGGGACAGTATAGATTTGGATTGTACTTATGGCTTCTGCGATGGGTGTTTCCTTTCGGAAATCTGGTGTACAAAATTCACTAGAAACCTTGCAAATCCTTATTGAAATCCAGAATTTCTACCTAAAATTATACGAAGAATATTGTTGTTTATGACAGAGATAATTATACATAATAATATAAAACTACATCTTTAACAATTCAACAAATATACAAGTGAATCTTTTTAATCAAATATTGAAACTTAAGAAAGGAAAATAGAAATAAAGAACGTCTGGATGTCGGTTGGGCGAAATAAATTTTCCTGTTTGATGTTTTCAAGTAACTCTGGAAAACAGTAGTTATGTATAAAACGTCGTGTAAAACTTTTTTTAATTCGTTTTCACATTGAAAGGTAGTAAAATTGATTTGACAGATGTTATGTATTGTTCAAATCGAAAAATTTCAAATCAGAAAATTTACTCTTATTTTTTTCTACATTAGTAGATTTGCATAGAGTGTTATCTTATGTCCACACGGATGTGTTTGCATCTCTGATTGTATTGTGTTTGTTCATATGTTCTTTCTTGTTTGGTATTCAACTTTGGGTATATTGCTATGTTTTGATTCACGGAAAGTCTAATTTTCCTCCTATTTCTACAAAACAACCACTCAAAAAATATTTCATTCTGATTATTTTTTTTACTTGTCAAAATGTACGTTTTTGGCATTTCAAACAATAGTAGCGGGTTATTCTATGGTTATTCTAGCCAATCATTGGGTATTATACCGATAAAACGGCCTGGTCCTTTCGATTGTTTCGATAAAACGTTGTTTACTTTTGAACTGTCAAAACTATAAGGTTTACCGCGTCGATTCTATTGAACTGGCTCATATTTATATAAATTATCATGAATGAAGAGTTACCTTATTATTAATAGTCATTCACTTTTCACTTTTCCAGCATAATAATAACATAACACATTTCAATGCACACTCAAACATGTAAATAGCTCATAACCCCAACTTTATGACAGATATAGCGAACGACCGATTCAAATATTTAAGGTTTCCTTAACTCAAATGAAGATGGCGTACAATTGGTTGAAAGAAATAAAAAACATGAATGAATTCAAATCAAAAAAAAATTTTGAGACAATAGAATAGAAATTCCAAGTAAAAAAAAATCCTTTTTCGTCATTTCGATGTTATGATCTAACGGTTTAATTTATTCTGTGTTTGTATCTTGTTGTTTTTCTACATGTATATCCATCCCTGTATAAACAATTAAATACAATTCATTTTTTGTTGTATGAAAAGAAACCTTTGTATGAAGATTTTGATACAACGACATAACGAATGATTTTATGTTCGCGATTTTCATTTCATAAGAAATTTTCAATTATCAACCTTGTACAATGAGAGGATCATAGAGGGCATACATCGTTGTTTGACATTTCAAATTTGTAAAATTTTCACCTATTCTCCGTTCCTTCTCATGTTAATGAAATACTGATCAATTAAATTGTTCTCCCTTCTATTTGTTCAAAAAATAATCTCTCCAAATACAACTCGTTCTTCAAATTTAATAAGATAAATTTTCATTTTCGAAACACTCAAACTTTTTTATTTTGAGGCAAAAGCATTCAAACAAACCGAATTAGATAAAATCACTCGTCCTACGGACTCGTGATTTTATCAATCGGTTTGTTTTCATACTTTTGCCAAATAAAAAAGTTTTTGTGGAAAATGAAAATTCATCGATTAAATTTGAAGGACTCGTGGTATTACCTTTGATAAAAAATGCATCGAAATTCATGGCACAAGACTAGAAGTTGTGATAATTCTCGTCACATTATTGTATTCATTCATGTTTTCTAGGTTCTCCTGAATGTTGGAGCGGATCCTAATATTAAAGATGACGATGGAAACACTCCACTCCATCTTGCAGCCATGGCAAAACCTTGTCCTGCTAATGTGGCGCAAGTTTTGTTAAACAATGGAGCACATATCGATTTAGTGAATAATAACGGTGACAAATTCTCTAATTTGCTGAATGGACAACAAGTTCATGAACTGGTGAATACAACAAAATATACAAGACTGAGTTGTGCTGCAGCAAGGGTGATACAGCAGTTCAAAATACCATACAAAGGCGTCGTACCTAGTGCATTGGAATCTTTTATAGCAATCCATTGATTCCATTCGGTAGATTAGTTTGCCACACTTCGAGAGAAACTTTGCGAGAGGGTGCATGTATCTGTCTACGATGCGTAATGTATTCAAAAGCAGAGCGGGAACAGGATTTTGGTTTTTCTTTATATGGAGAAGAGCTATGAAATTGGTATATTTTTTGTAACATATTCGAAAGCATCTATAATTGCAGTTGTCCTCCAAAAACGGCATGAGTACAGGTAGCTCAAGGAACAGCTTACAGGAATGTGTTATTTTTTAGCAGGGTTCGTAATTATCAAGATAATTTTTTTTTCTAATAATTATCAGATAATTATCAGATAATTATCTGATAATTATCCATACTGACAGACAATTCATTTTCTTAATATTTTTACCTACAAATTATTTTTTCAGTTCAAATATATTGTGTATAAAAATAAGAAAGGCATTCATATCAACTTTTTTATTATTTGAAACTACAAAAATAAAAATAAATGAATAAAACTAGATATGAAATAAAAAAATAAATAAATTCAAAATTTCTTTTTCTTAGTAGTATAAAATTAAAATAATAATATGTTAAACAAAATAATATTCAAAACTTCTTAAACAAAAAAACAAACTAAATAATAGTATCACATTCTAACCATGTTGAGGAAATTATTTATCATTTTAAAATCAGTCTTTATATATCACACGTTTGTTTTGGCACAAATTTTGAAGTCATTTGTGTTCGGTGAGTTCGGTCGGATACGAGGGTGCGTTCCGAACTTACGCTCAAGTGCACTGGAGTGCGAAAGGGCAGTCAGTCCAAAGGAAAACGCTAATAATACAAAGTACAACTAGAGTTAATGTGGATTTTCATAATTATCAAGATATTTATGAAGGTATAATTATCAAGATAATTATCTTGATAATTATCAAAGATAATTATCACTCCGAACCCTGTTTTTCAGAATGTTATTTTTGGTTGTTTTTTGGTATTGAATGTTGATTTGAATTAATTACAACCACCAAACATTTTTATCTCGTTCTCTCATTGTGTTAAACTGAAGAAATATAAAATTTTATAGGTTGATTACTTGAAGATCGATTGAAAAATAGGATTGGGAGTAATTCAACTTTTTGAAAAAAAAATCTTGGGGGGAAAATTGGCTCAAACCGCATAATCCTATGAAACATCAGTACTCATACCGTTTTACCATTTACAGAAAAATGTATCTCCTCGAGCATTTGAATCGAAAAAATATGTGATATAAGTATATTATTAATCAAATGTCGGCAGATAATTGGCAAATACTTTTTCTGTTGCTAACTGTTAAATATTTGTAAATAGCAAAATTCCACCAAGATAAATTTAATTTGACAATTAGACCACGATTACGAAGTTTTTAACGGGAATGGAATATTGTTGAGATATTTAACGAAGTGTTTGAAAACCGATTGGTAACTGGCCTGGAAAAAGTTTTGAAATAAGATATCTATGGTGCACGTTATGGATGGATTTGCTATTTCAGAATCCTTGGGAAGAGCAATGATTTCTCGACATTTTGTGATAATTTCAACCATTTGGACGAGAAAAATTTAAAAGTTTTTGCATTTGTTCCATTGTTTACAAATTTCAAAAGTGAGGGCGTTACCGTTTTATGTATTTTTAGCTTTCAACATTTCTTTTACTTTTTAAACTAATTGATCCTGTAGTGTGTTTCTAGAAAATTTTATAGATTCTACATTATATTTGGAAGATAGTTTAATTGTAGGTAAATAAATGTTTGTATGTTATTTGATTGGAAATGTCGTTTGTTCCTTTATTCTCGCATAGTCTGTATTTTTGGTAGAATGAACGAAGTTTCTGTCTTATTAGAATTACTTAAAAACGTGTGATTTATCGAGTGCTGAGTATTTACAACTAATTAGTTTTATTAATTTTGTTATATATTAAAAAAGTTTTAATGAAATATCTATTTCTTTCACAAACTACCACTTTTATCACGTATGATACTTTTTCAGGTATTCCAGGCGAACAAAGGATATGTTCCATATATTATTTTTATTTCATTCATTTTCAAAAATCTCGAGGTTACGTTATTTCATTTAGGGATGAATATTTATCAAACCAAGATATAAATAAATTTTCGGTCTCTTAGAAATGAAATGAGATATAAATAATTTTCTCAAGTCAGCGATTTTTCGTTTGCGGATTCAAATCTGTTTTTTTATATTAGTTCAGAAAATGAAGCTAAAAAATAGTAAAACCTCGCAATTTTTTCGTCCAGCACCGATTTGTACAAAAATTTGGGATTAGGCTTATTACACCCTCTAGTTCATTTTATATATTGTGCCGTTGTACGCTTTTTGTTTTTTAGAGGTGAAAACTACCCCTAATTGTCTAAAATTATAAAATAACATTAAAAACCTTAATATGGTTAAAAATAGTTAAATAATGATTGTTTCATGCTTTAGGATACAATTTCATAATCTTTCAATCTACCCTTGTTATAAACTATTCTTGAAAACATTGAAATTTTATAATATGTCTTCGAACTTTAGAATACACTGCTGAGAAATCAACGAAATATACACTCATACACGCGAGCAGATTTTTCTTCTCTGTCTTCCAATATGAATGGAAAAAGTGGAACATATAACGTCCGCTCCGAAGCGGGTAATTGAAATTTCCAAAAAAAAATTGATCGGTCTATTAAGCATAGCTCCTTCATTTTAGGTGATAGAAATTTTTTTCAGAAACGATTCTGTAGAGCTTTCCAAGAGCTATAAGACTATGTGAATAAAATTACTTAAGATCCCTTAATTTTTGAATGGAGAGAGTTCAATGCTCTTGACTAATGATGTTCGATCGTAAATATAGGTGTTAAACGGCTTTATCTCGCCGAATATTCACTTTACAAAAAATCTACAAACAAGGAAATTTTTGTCATTAGAAAAGCTACAATTTAGTACTGTATCGTTATTTTTCGTATCTTCAGTATTTTGAGAGATATTTATAAGAAAAGGGTTAAAAACACGAATTTGAGAAAAATCGTTTTCTCTTTAAACTCCAATTTTTCTAAAATTAGGCATTTTAAATTGGTTAAACTTCGTGGGTGGTACATATATAAAGAGAATCACAGAAGGGTGGCGATCAATTTTAGTTAGGGGGTACTTTGGAAGTTGTTTTCACAGATTTTTTCGTAGAAAAAAGCGGGCACCGATCTTATTTTGATCATAAGTCGGTCAATTTAATGCTAAGAAGAAGACATTTTTTTATTTGTTTGAAAGCTCTAATTGAATTCTTTAATAAAAATTCCATGAGCTTTCTTCGAAGAATGTAAATTTTTCTCGTTAATTCGCTTCAAATCTTCCAATTTATAAATTTGACGAAAAAAAACTAAGCAATAATTTGCTGTATCTGAGTTCGTATGTGTCGTAGGAAAATTATAGAGAAAGTATTGTTTTTGTTTTTTCAAAAGCTACAATTTGTCTCCCCACACTCTTTTGATAAAATGCATAGTTTCGGAGTTATTTGCAAAAAACCATTTTAAAAAGTCGTTTTTTTCGTCAAAAAAATATTACTTTTACGAGAAAACAGAAAATGTTTTTCTCAGAATAATTTTTTCCGTCGATTCCTACATTAAAAATGTAATAAAAAATTTCCACCCCTGTGATGGGGTGGCAACCACCCCCAAGGCTCTAGCGTACAGCGGCATGATATAGAAAATGATCCATGAGCTATTCCCTATTACCTTCTGTGAAAATTTCAGGTAAATCCATGGTGGACGAAAAAATTGCGAGCCATAATGCTTCATCTCCTGAACTACTAGTTAGGACATAATTTTTCATTACCACCTCTTACCTTCAGTATTTCACACTTGGCAACGCGTTATATAACTGTATTCTGTTTTAAATTAGGAATGTCAAGTGTTTTTTCTCTTTTTGTATATGGGCTGAACCCTTTCTAATTGATTGTGTATCCAAAAGAAGCAATAGAGTTAATTATTATTGTTTTGGAATCTAAATCCGCTTCTATTCTCAAATTACCTCACAATTATTAATATTTTTGGAGCGACTCTAGCCGCTGTAAGTTCCCATATGCGAATATTGTTTGTGGTCACGAAACATAAAACATTTTTGAAATATGATTAAAAAAGTTTCATTCTAACCTGACAGTAGAATGAAGTGCGCGAGGGATGACAAAAATACCAGTGATATAATAGTTCAGGAAATGAAGCATTTTGGCTCGCAATATTTTCGTCCACCATGGATTTACCTGTAATTTTCACAGAAGGTAGGGAAAAGCTCAAGGATCATATCATTTTCTATATCATGACGCTGTACGCTAGAGCCTTGTGGGTGGTTGCCACCCCATCACGGGGGTGGAAGTTTTTTATTACATTTTTACTGTAGAAATCGACGGAAAAAATAATTCTAAGAAAAAAAAAATCTGTTTTTTTCGTAAAAGTAATATTTTTTTGACGAAAAAATCGACTTTTTTTAATGTTTTTTCGCAAATAACTCTAAAACTATGCATTTTATCAAAAAAGTGTGGAGAGGCAAATTGTAGCTTTTGAAAAAAAAAAACAATATTCGTTCTTTATAATTTTCCTACGACACATACGAACTGAGAAGCAGCAAATTAATGCTTAGCTTTTTTCGTCAAATGTATAAATTGAAAGATTTAAAGCGAAATTACGAGAAAAATTTGCATTTTTGAAGAAAGCTTATAGAAACAATTAGAGCTTTCGAACAAATGAAAAAACGTCTTCCTAGAATGAAAATTGACCTACTTATGATCAAAATAAGATCGGTAGCCGCCGCTTTTTTCTACGAAAAAAATCTGTGAAAACAACCTCCAAAGTACCCCCTAACTAAAATTCATCGCCACCCTTCTGTGATTCTGTTTATATATGTACAAATAATACACCCACGAAGTTTATTCAATTTGAAATGCCTAATTTTAGAAAAATTGGAGTCTAAAGAAAAAACTATTTTTTTCAATTTCGTGTTTTTAACCCTTTTCTTATAAATATCTCTCAAAATACTAAAGATACGAAAAAATCGATACAGTGCTAAATTGTAGCTTTTTTAATGACAAAAATTTTCCTGTGTGTAGATTTTTTGTTAAGTGAATATTCAGCGAGATAAAGCCGTTTAACCCGGCAGGACTCGCACTATTAGATAAAATCTAACATTTTCAGTTGCACTACAGACTTTTTTTTTATCTCTTGTCAAATTGATTTCATATTTTAGGAATGCCTTCTTTAGAATCCCTTTACCAGTTCATGCTTGTTGGGGCGTGATTGGGGGATTGTGGTGGCTACAAATGAATTAAAGTTAGTAATAATCTAACGCGCGAGCGATCAAGTCGGTGGCTTGTGTTAGGAAGAATCTAACGACGCGAGTGATTACATATGTGCTTTTCTTCAAATTGTTGGGCATTTTTCATTTCATCAAATTAGCAGGTACCTTTTTTAATTTTTTTTTGCTTTTTCCTTTATTTGAGCTTTTCTACAGAAGAAAAATGGATTCTTAAACTGAACAGCAGTTTACAACAACTTTCACTTGTTATAAATGTGAAGATAACAATTGCAACGAAAGTGACGATTAAATTTGAATAATTATACATTTTTCTTTGTTGTTTTTAGAATTTAGAAGAAATCAACTAGAATCAATATTTAATAGTTTTTATCATGAAAAGTCAGTGTTAGAAGATATCTATACGCGCGAGCTCGCGTTAGAAAAAATCTATAAGCGCGAGCTAGCGTGAGAAAGAATCAATAGGCGCGAGTTCTCACGTCGTTGAATAGTACGCGAGTTCTCCCGGGTTAACACCTACATTTACGATCGAACATCACCTTAGTCGAGCGCTTTACACTCTCCCCATTTAAAAATTAAGGGATCTTAAGTAATTCTATTCATATTGTTTCAAATCTCTTGAGAAGCTCTACAAAATCGTTCCTGAAAAATTATTTCTATCACCTAAAATGAAGGAGCTATGCTCAAAAAACCGATCAATTTTTTTTTTTGAAAAAATTGAATTACCTGTTTCGGAGCGTAGTAATCTACATAACCGGTATATTCGGCCGTTATACGTTATATGTTCATTTTTTTTCCATTCATATTGGAAGGCAAAGAAGAAGAAAAATCTGGTCGCATGTGTGAGTGTATTGAAAAGTTCGAAAACATATTATAAAAATTTCAATGTTTTCAAGGGTAGTTTATGACAAGGGTAGGTTGGAAGATTCTGAAATTGTATTCTATAGCATGAAACAATCATTATTTAACTATTTTTACTTATACTTAGGTTTTTAATGTTATTTTATAATTTTTGACAATTAGGAGTAGTTTTCACCCCTAAAAAACAAAAAGCGTAGAACGGCCCACTATAGAAAATGAGCTAGAGGGTGTAATAAACCTAATCCCAAATTTTTCTGCACATCGGTGCTGGACGAAAAAATTGCGAGGTTTTACCATTTCTTTAGCTACATTTTCTGAACTATAGAGACTGAAATCAAGGATATAACGGTTTGTATTGAAGTGATATTTGTTAATATTTATTCGTTGAAGACGAAAGATCGGACTTTCAAAACACCGATAAAGAAGTGATAAATTGACTTTAACTTGTTAATATCGGGATTGTTGAGTGCCTCGCAAAATTCATAGATGCCTGGAATGGTCCTCTGATGCTTTCATATATCCTGCATTTGATCATATATTCAACAGTCTCTTAGTCCATGGCGTTACACATGGTGCATAGCTCGCTTTGGTCGAATAGGGAATAGAATTACAACAGAGAAATGAGAATCTTCTGAAGCACAGACGAATTTGACAATGTATTCTTATTAATTTAATCGGAAGCGTTCTAAAAATGTGATTGGTTGCCTCAGGTTGTATAATAAAATGTTTGCAGAGGAGAGGATATTCAGTCATTCTCAATTTCTCCAGATCTTTGTAGAGATATTGTTGATATTCCATTTCAAATTTCGGAACGTAAAATTATTCCATTGCCATAATTATTCAACTAATAAAAATGTGCTCTATCTGAAGAACCCAATTCAAACGCTGCTCATTGCGGACATTGTCCGTCCTTACTTTTATTATCATTATTATTATCTGAAAGTACCAATAGGTTGTGATTGAAGATGTAATGTTATATCTTTCAGGTAAATATATATATACGAGACAAACTTCACACTCTAGGTTTTTTATTGAACGTTTCAAACAGGATTACAATACAAGTATTTGAAAATACCTCAATCGTGACTGACGTTACTTGTCACGACCTCTACTACTGTCACTGTACTCATGGATATCATGACACGCTCCCATTTTGATGAAATCGAACAACAGATGAGACAGTACAAAATTTACAAAAAAAAATCATTATAAATTCAATCTATCTGGTGCTTTGATAATGCTACCAGAACGAGTACCACGAGGAACAGTTTGCTTGTTATTTCCAGGTCTTGTCACACAATTTCCAATAGAAGTAGATGGGTCGGTACATTTTGATATATGTTTATGGATCTATTTTGCTCTGGTATTGATAGACTTTTTTTTGTTTTCACAGGTTTCTCTTCACGTGCCTGTGAATCAATTGCAGAATCCCAAAAACTCGTGTTGAGAGGTCTCAATTGCATCCTATTTCTTCGATAGATACCACATTCAGTTTGAACTCTGAAGTCATTGGGACCTGACTTGTTGAGGAGGACGCCAGGGTTCTCCTGACCACATTCTAAATTTGGAAGCTTTTTGACACCCCTGTCATGGTAATTTTTCTGAACATTTTGTCTTTGTTCCAATTTTTTTTAACATCTGTCAAAGCATATTTTGGCTTCAGGATGTTCCTTGACATTGGAAGAGTAGTTCTCAATCTTCTACCCATAAGTAGGTCACAGCGTGCATGAAGATCTTTAGGTGTCACATTGTAATTGAGAATTGACAAAAATGGATCTTCGTTTTCCTGTTTTGATTTTAAAAACAAACCTTTTACAGTTTGAACAGCTCTCTCTACCATACCATTCAAACGTGGATAGAGCGGACTAGAAGTGGTGTGTTTGATGTCGTATTTTGTTAGGAATTGATGGAAATCGAGAGAATTGAATGGTGGTCCATTGTCGGACATTATTTCCATTGGCAACCCATTTTGTGCGAAAATATTTCGCAAACAAGATATAACATTCTCAGAAGTTTTGTTCTGTAGTCTATTCACTACAATGAATTTACTGAAATAATCAACACAGACTAAGAAGTCAACTTTTCCAAGGCTTTTGAAATCGACACCAAGGAAGGCTGGAGACATCGTGACATAATAACGGTTCTCTTGTATTGCTTTTGGAGTATTTTTGGCAAATTTGACGATTGAGAATCAACTGTTCCAAATCTTGATTTATTCCTGGCCAATAAACTGCTTCTTGTGCCAATTTCTTACAAGATACTATTCCTTGGTGTGACTGGTGTATTAAACACAGAAATTCTTGTCTTAATGCTTTGGGACTTATGAGGCGTCTTTTGTAGAATAGTAGTAATTTTTATGCAAGAAAACATCATTTTTCAAATTCCTAAATCTTTTAAGATCAGTTGACATATTCAATTTGTGATCTGGCCATCCGTGTAAAACATAAGATTTCATAGTTTTGAGGATTGGATCGTTTTCTATAGTTTGTATAAGACGCTGTTCTTTTTCCTGTGAGGTTGTGATGATTGAGTAAACCATCAGTTCTTGATCCGCATAGTTTGTGTCAATGGAATTCTCGTTGGGGTCTCTGCTCAGAGCATCTGCAACTTTCAATTGCTTGCCTGGCACATACTCTAAGTTAAATTGGTATCGCATTAATCTCATGGTCAATCGCTGAATACGAGGTGAGAGTTCGTCCAGGTTTTTTTAATAAACCTAAAAGTGGACGATGATCGGTTTCAATATTCGCAAATAAAAAATAATGAAATCTTTCACAGCCATATAAAATTGCCAGCAATTCCTTTTCGATATGATTATATTTTTGTTGAGTTTGGGTAAGAGAAACTGAGGCATATTCGATGGGATTATTGGCTGACGAATTACCGCTCCAAGACCATATGGACTGGCGTCAACAGATAAAGTGATACTTTTTTCTGGATCAAAATATGAAAGGACGGGAAATGATGTCATCAGCTGTTCCAAGTTATCAAAACATTTTTGCTCATGTTCTGACCACTGCCATTCGTATTTTTCACTCAAAAGTTTTCTCGGAACACTAGTTTTTTCTGACAGATTAGGAATGAATTTTGCAAGGTAAACGATTATCCCCAAAAAACGTTGAAGTTCTTTTTTATTTGTTATTCTATCTACGGTTATTCCTTCACCGCTGATGATGTGACCTAAAAACTTAACGGATATAACGCAAATTTTAGATTTTGCAATATTCAACGTTAGTCCACTGTCTGAAATTTTTTGAAGTACTTTTTCCAAGTTAGTGTTATGTTCTTCAAGCGTTCGACCGAACACTAAAATGTCGTCAAAATTTGCTATGAGACCACGTACATCTTCAAGAGTTTCACAAACAAATCTCTGAAATATTTCTGGAGCCGAAGAAATGCCGTACGGCAAACGTAAATACCGGTATCTTCCCCAGCAAGTTGCGATTGTGCACAACTTCGAACTCTCATACTCCAAAGGAATTTGCAGGAATGCTTGGGAAGCATCTAGCAATGTGAAGTACTTTGCACCAGTCAGTTCACTAAATAAACATTCCGAAGTGGGAATCGGGAAATGTTCACGTTTGATAAATAAGTTCAGTGATCTGCGGGATCCATGCAGAGGCGTATATCACCATTGGTCTTTGGTACCACTACTATTGTATGTACCCAATCCGTAGGTTCTTTTACTGGTACAATAATTTTTTCAGTAACCATATCATCGAGTTTCTTCTTCACTCTATCTTCAAGTGCTAATGGGATCTTACGAGCAGCACTTATTCGAGGAACAGCATTGTCTTTAAGGGTTATTTTGTGAGAATTCTTGACTTTACCAAGACCTACGAATAGGGATTTGAATTTTTCTAAAATGTCTTCTGTTGATATAGAAAACACTTCTATACCACAATTTCTAGAACGAACATTATTAGAACGGATAATATTTAAATCACAAGCAGCTTGAAGACCCAAAATAGAACATGGTTTAGTAGATAAAACAATAAATTCTTTGTTATATCATAGAACCTAACGTCTAGATAAATCTGTCCAAATAGTTCTATTTTATGACCAGAAAATGGAGTTAACTTAGCAGAAGTTTTCAATAGTTCCGAATCACCAATTTTCAGATTAATAAAATCACTATGAGTCAGTATATCGACTTGACTCCCGGTATCAATTTTAAAGTTCGTTCGAATGCCCGAAATGTCCACCGATTCGAACCATTCAATGGAGTTTATACTAGAGTCTACTATTGTCCACACAATATGCGATTCATTGTCATAGTTATCAAATACTTTATCGTTTTGAATGGCACTATCAGTATTATTTTCATAGATCTCATGCACAAATTTAGCTTTGCAAAACTTTCGATAATGTCCTCACAAATTGCATCTACTACAGAAGCGATTATAAGCTGGGCACTTACCCTGGTCATGTTCTAAACCACAACGTGTGCAGTTGTTACCTTGCCTTAGATCAAATCGGTTGCTGCTTATGACCTGCTTAGATGGTCCTGAAGATGCCCACACTTTATTCTGTTGAAACTGATTTTTGGTAAATGAATTTTTCACTGCTAGCACAGAAGAATTCTGATCCCCTGTTATTTCTCTTTGCGTAACTTTACTGGATTCCATCGATCTGCAGATATTAATGGCGTCGCTCAATTTCAAGTCAGCGGTTTCCAACAATTTTTCTTGAATTCTCGCATCCCGAATACCTAATAAGAACGTATTTTTCCTTGAAATCACATGTCGAAGCAAGTTGTCTTAATGCCGTAACAAATTGATCAACAGTTTCACCCAATAACTGATCGCGTTTGAAAAACTTGAAATGTTCGTAAACCAGATTTTTCACGGGTTGCAATAATTGTCAAACTTTTTCAGAATAGTATGCAGTTTATTCTTATCTTCACTTGAATCAAATTCAAATGTATTGTAGATGGGTAAAGCCTCATCACCCAATAAGTTCAACAGCATCGCTAATTTAGTCGCGTCGTCTTTACCAGTTTTATCACTAGCTATCAAGAAAAGTTCGAATTTTTGTTTCCACAGCTTCCAATTTTTCGCAACATCGCCATTGAAGTTCATTTCTTCTGAAGCTCTGCTTTGAGATGCCATTGTTAGTAGGTTTTCTTGAGGTAATTCCTTCTGGAGATGGTCGAGTTCGAAATCACCGCACACCAACAGCAAACGTTGAATGTATCAAACCTAATAGCGCACTTTTCCGCTGCCACCATGTGATGTTATATCTTTCGAATAAATATATATATATATATACGAGGCGAACTTCACACTCTAGGTTTTTTATTAAACGTTTCAAACAGGATTACAGTACAAGTTTTTGAAAATACCTCAATCGTGACTGACGTTACTTGTCATGACACCTACTACTGTCACTGTACTCATGGATATCATAACAGAAGAGAGAGTGAGAGATTATTGTGGAACTATCGGCTATTGTATATGTAAGGAATTTGTAAACCAATGCTGAAGAATGAATAAGTATTCGCCTGTCAGACATCTTGAGCCACTGAGCCTTTTTGAGTGTATGAGAAATTGGTTTCTTCCTCTTATTCCGAACAAAAATCTCAGACATGTGTTTTGAATTCGTTGTTGCTCGTTTTCGTTTAGGAAATAATGGTAGACTACATCACAGTGATTGAAGGTGGATACTATAGATGCACAAATAAGTAATTTTGTGTTGAGACTCGAGGCATGTCTATGGGGATATACTATCTTCATTTTACCAAATGCTCTCTAAATCAAGGTTGAAGTGTTTTTCGAATTTAAGTTCGTTATCTATACATATGTGCTGGAACTTCAAAATTGCCCTGGGGGCTCGGTCTCCAAAAATAAACATTAGAATTTTATATATATATATATATATATATACATATATATATATATATATATATATATATATATATATATATATATATATATATATCACACAATAAACTAGGTGAAATGAAGCCAGTGTATTATAACATCATATATAGGTGATGTTCACATACATACAAAAAACACAAAGTGAATGCTAATCCAAAACGACCCAAGTACAACATGTTTAAAATAATAATGATAATAATAATTTATCACAATATATACGGTATACGTACGTACCTTATTTGTTAATAGTGACTACGGCTTTGAGTAACTCCAGCTGTTTTGTCACTTCCCAGCGTGATAATAAAAATCTTTATATCCCAACACCAATGAGACCGATACATAATTTGTTCTTAACGAAAAATTTTTGCTATGAGAGCATGGTAACAGTTCCGCAAACCAGAACTTTACTATGGGGGCCTGAGCCCGAATGGTTCCGGCGCCCTTGATTATCTATGATAACTCCCTGGTTTTTCACCAGATTTACAACAGGTAAATGAATGCCACCTATTTTTATCATCAGATCACCAATTTTTGATCCGGTTCTTTTTCTCCCAAATACATCACTGATCACTTGGAAGTATTGATTTCTATTGCATGCTTTTTTGATAGATCGACGAAGTGATTTAAATCCTCATTAATGAAATCTTCGCTTTGCCGTGCTTCGGAGGGTGGAAAAGAATAATAAAACTCTGTCGTCAGCATATACTATTTAAGATTTTTCAGACCAGCTGTCAATTGGGAGGTGTAGATTTTATAAAGAATAGCTCCAAGAATTGAACCGTGTGGGACACCTGAAGATATTTCTTCAATACTCGAAACCTGGCTCTCCACTCTAACCATTTGATATCTATGTGAAAGATAGTTATCAAAAAAATTCATAGTGCCATCAGATAGACCATTATAGTGTAATATAGAACGGAGCAACTTGTGATTCAAGGTATCAAATGCCTTACTGAAATCGATTAGTACTAGAGCAGTAACCTCGTCTTTATCCGTTTTTCTAACGATATCATCTAATATGCCCAGTAAAGCTGTTGCACAGCCATCATTTTGGCCTGAAACCTTATTGCGTCGATGGCAATATGTTGTTATTGTGAAGGTGATTATGCAGTTTTGAAAGGATGTAATTAGTTGATGAATTGAGAAGTATGGAGTTGTACAGGAGTCATTCTTGATTTCCATTAAAGTTTTTGACTTCGATGAAATGTATATAACAGCCCCTATTGCATGTCCATATCCGCTTGATCACGAAAAGCAGAAGGGAGCAGAAGGGCATTATTTTGCAGTCAGTTTTTCTTAGTGTATGTTTTGTTTTGTGTAACACATTTTCGAAGAAAGTGTCTTGATGATGTTCTGGAACCATTTGCAAGTCTGCTTTTCATTATTTTTTTATAATTGTCCTAATTAATTTTCGTTTGATAATTTTCTGGAGTGTGCTTCTCCCACTTTTCTCTGTTGAAATGTCTTATTCTAACGAATATCCCAGGTTTCTAGGAAGCCCTCAGAAGCTCATTCAAGAGTTTGTGCGACCGGGGGATACCCGGGAGTGGAATCCGAATCACTTTGGCTCCGTGGCTGGACGGCAAATAATGATATTGAACAATTCTTTCACACTGCAGAATTCGAATCTGGGTCGTCCGGGTGAGAGACTGGCCTCTTTGCACCATGGCCACGAGACCACTGTTCTTCGAAATCGTTTTTATCAGCTTTATTGTTTATTGATAAACCAATCCCAAGAACCTAATATTACGAAATGTCCTAGCGCCGGCCCTGTCACCCATAAATGCAAATTAGTGTGACGGTTCGAAGGAATATTGTACCTGCGTGATCGCGGGCTCACCGAGAATATCCGATCATCTGGATTTGTCTGGAGGATTCTCCACTGTGTGAGCGGGTATAAATCCGGGAGCCACTCGCTACTACGGGAGAATTTTTAGCAGAGTTTTAGTACCGAGCGTTGGAAAGTTAGCGGAGCAATTTGAGCTATTGTAGTTTGTTGTAATGAAAGTAGTTTAGTTTTTGGAGTTTTAATCAAAGAACCCAAGGAAATATCCTATCAGTGGTGTCGGAAGTGAAATTTTGTTGGTAAATAAAAGCAATTGATGATGAATACGAGAAATACATCGTACGATACGAATGAGGATATGATGAAATTTATCTAAAACCAATTTGCGGATTTGGAGAGACGACGACAGGAAGATGAAAAGCGACGGCTGGAGGAAAAAGAAAATGAAAAGAAAGAACGAGAAGGACTCCAGAAATTTCTCAAAAATGAAAAGAAAGAACGAGAAGAAGGAAGAAGAAAGAGCTTGTCGACAAGATGATGAAAGGGCGGTGTGATTGAAGAATCATCGAGCCCTTGGTCTGCACCTGTTGTGTTGGTTTCCAAGAAGGATGGATCTACGAGATTCTGTGTCGATTACAGGAAATTAAATGATGTCACCAAGAAGGACAGCTACCCTCTACCAAGAATAGATGACACATCAACAACTTTGGCAGGTTCCCGTTGGTTCTCAACATTAGATCTGAAGAGCGGATACTGGCAAGTGGGCATACATGAAGACGATAAGGAGAAGACTGCATTCTCGACTGGGAGTGGACTTTACCAGTTTACTGTTATGCCCTTTGGATTGTGCAATGCTCCGGCAACATTCGACAGACTAATGGAGCTGGTCCTTCGTGGGCTCACTTGGAAAACTTGTCTTGTATACCTCGACGACGTTTTGGTCATGGGAAAAACATTTGAAGAACATCTGCACAATCTGCAAGAAGTCTTTCAACGATTCAGAGACGCCAACCTCAAACTGAATCTTCAGAAATGTTCATTGTTCCAGAAAGAAGTGGATTTTCTAGGTCACACAGTTTCATCAGACGGTATCCGAACAGACGAAAAGAAGATACAGGCGATAAGAGACTGGCCGAGGCCAAGAAACAAACACAAAGTGAGGAGTTTTTTAGGTCTCTGCACATACTACCGTCGGTTCGTAGAAGTATTTGCTGATATTGAGACACCCCTACATAAGTTGACAGAAGATCGAGTCAAATTCGTCTGGTGCAACGAAAGTAACTGGGCATTTGGGAAACTGAATGTTGCTCTATGTTCCAGTCCCATTTTGGGTTTCCCACGTCAACGGGCCTGTTTGTATTGGACACAGATGCCAGTAATGATGGTTTTGGAGCCATACTATCACAAGAACAAGATGGTCAGTAAAAAGTAATTGAGTCCTACAGCAAAGTACTCACCAAGCCAGAAAGGAATTATTACGTAACAAGAAAAGAGCTACTGGCAATAATCAAGGCTGTAGACCACTTCCACAAATATCTGTACAGAAGAGAGTTCTTCATCAGAACAAATCATGCAGCTCTGAAGTGGTTACTCGAGATGAAGGTTCCTGTAGGACAAGTAGCAAGGTGGATTGAGAAGTTAAACCAGTATCACTTCAGGATGAAACATCGACTTGGACGATTGCATAACAACGCAGATGCCTTGTCTAGAAGACCTTGTTCGGATACTTGTAATCACCGTGAGCGAATTGAACGTCGCTAAGGAATCAATCAAGTGAGATCAGGTGGACATCTAGGAGTTAACAAGACCTTGGACAAAATACGGCAAAGGTTCTACTAGGTCTAATGTCGAGAGATGGTGCCGAAGATGCCCAAAATGCGAAGCAAGCAAAGGTCCTAGAACAAGATCAAGGGGCGAGATGAAACAATACAATGTTGGTGCTACCTTCGAACGAATCGCCATCGGTGTAGCTGGGTCGTTCCCGTTGACGAACAAATACATCCTTGTTGCCATGGATTATTTCAGCAAATGGGTTGACTAATCAAGAAGCGTCTACAGTCGCAAGAGCCCTGGTGGACAACATGTTTACAAGGTTCGGAGTGCCAATGGAGCTACTTTCCGATCAAGGAAGAAATTTCGAATCGAATTTAATCAGGAAAGTTTGTGAATTGATGGGAATTAGCAAGACCAGAACAACTGCCCTCCACCCACAGTCTGATGGCATGGTCGAGAGGTTCAACAGGACTATGGCGAAGAACAAATTTCCAAAGTAGTAGAAGAGCATCAAAAAAGACTAGGATCGATATCTTCAAGTGATGATTATTTTTTATTTTTAAACTGTATTATTGATGTTTTTTATATATATACATGTATGTATGTTACCTTTGTGCATTCAAATGATAAAATAAAGGAATATTATTATTCTTGATGGCCTACCGGACAGCTGTGCACGATTCCACAAAGCTCACTCCAGCCAGTATCATCTTTGGGAGAGATCTTCGTTTGCCCTGTGACTTGGTGTTCGGATCCCCAATTACTGACGAAAAAGAGGTACAGGATTATGCCGATGAACTGCGAGACTAGATTACTAGTGACACAGGATGAAGGCTCGATACGATCTCAAAGCAAATACTGGTGGATTCAAAGAAGGAGATCGTGTGTGGCTGTACAACCCTCGTCGTAGAAAAGGAATTTCTCCCCAACTAACATTATGCTGAGAAGGACCCTATTCGATAGTCAAGAGAATAAATGATGTGGTGTACAAGATTGAACGTAGCCCCAGAGCAAAAATGAAGGTCGTTCACCTAGAAAGACTCAAACTTTAAAACGGGGATAATGACGTATTGTTTGATCGGGACGATCAAAATTGAGAGGGGGATAATTACGAAATGTCCTAGCGCCGACCCTGTCGACCATAAATGCAAATTAGTGTGACGGTTCGAAGGAAGATTATATCTGCGTTATCGCGGCTCACCGAGAATATTTGATCATCGGGATTTGTCTGGAGGATTCTCCACTGTGTGAGAATTTTAAGTAGAGTTTTAGTACCGAGCGTTGGAAAGTTAGCGGAGCAAGTTGAGCGATTGTATTATATTGTGTTGTGATAGAAAGTTGTGATAAAAGTAGTTTAGTGTTGTTTGGAGTTTTAATCAACGAACCCAAAGAAATATCGTAACAATACATTATTAACAGAACAAAATACAAAACAAACGAAATCGTTAGATCATATAATTGAGAAAATCTATTTTATTATCACTGTCTCAAGAATTTTTTTTTATTTTGATTTGAAGTTATTTATATTTTTCAGATTTTGATTTGAACTTATTTGTATTTTTTATTCCTGAAAGATTCTCTTTGAAAATTGCTTCTGATTTTAATTGAATCAGAATCATTCGACTGTTTGGAATTATAGTTATGAATACTCGAACTTGGAATAAATTTTAGTGCCGAATGTTTATTGTTGGATGATGTCAAATGAATAAATATACAGGTCTTCAACTTTATAACTTTTCTATATTCAGTAAATTTTTTGGCTCATACAAATTCCCAATTCGGAAATGTACTTCCAGTTTGGTCTTTCCGTTCCGCTTTTCTTCCACCTTGAAAATTCTACGACGTTTGCATCACTCTCTCTTGGCTCTGTCTCATTTATCTTGAAGTTGTCCAATTACCGTCAACCATCAATATCTCACTTGGTTCATTTATTCACGATGTTCAATTCTCTCACAATGCTCACAAGATTTCCTGGACAAGACATCTGCCAATTGTGTTCATATAGACTATCTAGAGTTTCCACTTCATAGCTGTACGATCTGTTCTAACGAGGAACTCTCTTTTTTGTTACGTAATAATTCCTTTCCGGTTTGGTCAGTACTTTGTAGAACACAATTACACTTTTTTTTTGTTCTTGTGATAATACGGCTCCAATACCCTTGATATAGTGGCATATGTGTCCAAGACGAACAGGCCTCTTTGACGTGAAAAACCTAAAATCGGACTGGAAATACTTTCAGTTTTCCAATTGCTCGTTCGGTTTCGTTAGACCACAAGAATTCGACTCGGTACTCTGTCAACTAATGTAGGGGTGCCGCGATATCAGCAAATCTTTCCAAGAACCGATGGTAGTAGGTACATAGACCTAGTAAACTCCCCACTTCATGTTGGTATTGACAAATTTTGTATCTTTTTGTATCTGTATCTTCCTTTCTCTTCTGTTCGGATACTGTTTGATGACACTGTGGCCCAGAAAATCCACCTATTTCTGGAATGGGGAGCATTTCTGAGAATGGCATTCCTGAATTGCTCAAAGACTTCTCGTAAGTGTGCAGATGTTCTTCGAATATCTTTCCCATGACTAAAACGTCGTCGAGGTATAAAAATATGGCAAGTCTTCCAAGTGGGCCCGCGTAGGACCAGCTCCATAAGTCATTCAAAGGTTGCTGGAGCATTGCACAATCCAAAAGGAATAACAACGAGCTGGCAGAGTTCGCTTCCTGTCGAAAAGGTAGTGTTTTCCATAATCGTCTTCATGTATAGCCACTTGCCAGTATCCGCTCTTCAAAAAGAGAGAAAGAGTGTTGAGAACCAACGTGAACGTCAAAATTGTTAATGTGTCGTCTATTCCTGGTAAACAGCCCTACTATGGTGTCACTTGTTAACTCAACAAGGTCGTTAAGTTAACAGAAACTTAACAACCTATTCAACGATATGTTATCATATCCGTACTTTCGTGTCACTATTGTTATTAAGATAAGTTAAAGATACGAAAAGTAACAAGTTGCTATAGCAAATCTTTAACACATTAAAAACACCTTAACGCGTAGACAGAACACTGTTTACAATATAACCTAAAATTCAAACTTTTGAAACTTCCAAATGCGTTTTGACCAAGGAGGATGTCCATATTGCTGAATCATGAACAGATCCAGGAAATCTTGAATTGACATTTAGAATTTTGAGATCTGCATCAACTATAATCTGGACATTTATACTATAAAATCCTTAACGGTTTAAAAAACAATTCCAGGCATTTCTGGATTGTGAAATGGTGGAGCTTTTATCGCAATATGTGTGCAATCAATGGCACCTATAATTCCTGGAAACCCACCTCTATCCATGAAGCCCTGCTTGGCAATGGTTTTCTCCTGCTCAGTTTGAGGAAATTCCATCCTTCAACTCATATGAGTCATGGGTAAGAAGTAATCCTGCCCAACACACTTTTGATAACTTCCTTGGGCAAGGAAGTAAAGTGTTTCAATTATTTTATGAATTGCAGGAATCGCTATCTGATGTCTTTGGATGTTTCTCATCTGAGGCGATATTTCATCTACCAGATCGATAACTAATTGCCTCGACAAACGGTAGATTCCGCGAAAATTTACTTCTGGTAAAGTTAAGGGATCACTAACATCCCGAAGATGTCTTCTAGTAACTCGTAATTCATTCCTAAAAATCAATTGGAGAATCCTCAATTGTGGTCAAATGTGGTCTTCTTCATTTGCAATCTCATCAAAAATAAAAATGAGTTCTGGATTGAAAGCCATAACTACAGAATATTCATATTTTGTGTTGTAACAATGTCTTTAAAACTGATATCATGAGCTTGCTAGCAAGTGATAACAATTAAAGACCTGTCTTTAAATTACCAAGTTGGTTAGACCACAATAGTATGAAAGCTGAAAACATGTCGTTAACATAACAATTTGCTAGAATTAACAATATCTCTCAATTAACAAGAGCCACGGAAGTAGGGCTGAAAGGGTAGGTGTCCTTCTTGGTGACATCATTCAATTTCCTATAATTCACGCAGAATCTTATGGATTCAACCATCTTGGAAACCAACACAACAGATGCAGTCAACAAGCTCTTCCACCTCTTGTTGCTTGGCAAATGGATCTCTCTTTGGGGGGTTGTCGAATCGGGTGGGCTTGGCCAATATCAATTCTGTCTTTGACCAAGTCAGTTCTTCCTGGTGTTATCGAATCAAAGATATCACTTTCACTTCCGATGAAATTTATGGCAGCTCCAAATTTCTCTGCTCACAAGTGTTTGAATGACCTTTTAAGGGTTGTCATAACACTCCGAGAGCCTTCCTTTTGTTCTTTGTGGTCATTGGATCGTACTTCGCTACCCATGTAACTGGTTCACAGGTTCCAATGACATCACCTTTGAATGCTATTTCTTCAGGATACATTTTGGCAACTCTCAGAGGGATGGTTTGTTTTATCTTTACATATTGCTGCGGTGGATTTATCACATGGCTGTACTATTCCAACGCAGCACCCAGGGACTTCATTTACTGTAGCGCAAACTACTTTCTCCGAAAATCCCGAAATACTCACAGCCAGACTTTCAGCCAGAAAGATGTCGCTGCGTACCAAAAAAACTACAGCACCAGTGTCTATGGTGCATATCTATATTTTAATCAATTTGGGCGGGTATCTCTCAAGAAAGTTGCATGTAGTGCAAACTTTAAATGTGTGGTGGCACCATTGTGACAAATGGCTATTTTGTAGATTTCAATATATTTTTTTTGAACTGGCGGAATTAGAAAGAGTAATACGGTAAGTTCATGGCAAAAATAAAAAATGAATGAATTAATTGAAATCCGATATCAGTTGAAATGATGTCTGCGTTTGACCTGGTGACACATAATAATAAAATGGGAAACCAATATTATTATTATGGGTATATTGGCTCCTCGCGCTTAGATAACAGCATTTATCCTTGTTGGCATGCTTTCCCCACTAAACCGCTTACATTCTCCCGAGGAAAAGTTGTCCCCATTGCTTCAGGGAGTGCTTGCAATTCGTCAAGAGTTCCAGGTGCAGATACCAGGCTTCGAATTCACCGACCAAGCGTACGATAGGATTCAGATCTGGACTGTGCGGTGGCCATCCCATGTTAGGGATGCTAGCATTATTAATCTATTCTCTGACTAGCAGAACTGCATTATCTCTAGAAAATCGTAGCCTGGTGACACGATTCTCATCTCTGGTAAATTATGGTCCTGTAGCAGGTCTTCTTTAAACCTGATTTGCTGCCTTCAGTGTCATTTCAACAGTTCGTTCACTCTCGTTTACGGCCCATACGTGCTGCTGCAATTCGTTAGGAATTTGTGCAGCATGTTTATACTTCTTTTCTCGAAACAGGTACATATAGCGGACATCCAGGAACAGGCAGGCCACAGAGAACTTACATAACGATTATGCTGCACTGTACTTCGTGTGAACACATTAATCTGTTAGACATAATGTTTGGCATCTACCAACTGAAATTAAAGCAATAATCGCAGCCACACTTTTTGGCCTCAAAACTATCTTCACCCAATAAGTAACTGACAACCAACAATAATTATGTTTTTTGAATGAGATTCTCAATAACAACATTATCCCAAAGATGTGCTGATTATTATTTATTATAAAACTATAAGCGGAGGATTGCTGAAAATTAAAATTACTCTAAATTGTTGTTTTCCTCTAAAAATTTGTATCTAAAAAAATCAAGATACGATATGAACATACTATAGAAAAAAGGGGTCTTGACATTAAGGCACTTTTTGAATTTTGTACTCTGTCAAAAACTCCAGTGTTCCAAACTCAAGTTTGAAAAAAGGGAATTTTTATTTTTCCTCGAGTAAAATTGCATAAGAGGAATTTTCTATTCACTTCAGAAGTAGGGTATACCAATTCACCCACAAATTTTTGAAAAAATAATCGAAATAGGCCTAGAGGAAAACAAGGTACCAAACTTTTAATTTTGACGAAATCTTAAAGCGTCCATCTTTCGTGCCGGTGAGTGTACTAATTTTTTTAACAATTTTTCAACCGCCACAAAAGCTAGAGGCGTGATGAAACTTTGATTGAAATATTGAACATATTGATAATCTGAAGATTTTGTTTCTGCATTTTTTCACATTATTTTTCTACGAAAATCTTTTGAATATTTTTCAAATTTGAAAAGCCTAGCCCACGGGATGTAACTTTCTCAAGACTGCAGTCACATAACCAATTTGGATTCATTTTTCTAAGATAGAAAAAAATCCCTGACTTTTCACAGGTTTCGTTACACCGAAATTTTCTTTGTGAAATTCTGGGGTGGGAAAACATTGGATCACATATGCAATTCTGGGGTGGCTGAATTACGCTTCTGTTTTCAGCCAAAATGTATACAGAGAAACAAACACCATATCTGTCAGAACCATTTCTGGACTTTACCATATCTGCAAGCATATATGAAATAAATGAAATATCATTGCAAATTACATAGTTTTATTTCATTAATACAGATGGTGATCTCACATAAAAATTGTTGTCACCTCCTGCTTTCCGACGTGAAAAAATATTGTGCTGAATAATGATTAGTTGTTAAAAAATGTGACTAGAACTGAAATATTATTTACTTTGGTCTCAAGAGTTAATAACCAAAATTGATTAATGCTAGTACAAATAAAAGCATGACAGGTATAATTTATCTTGTATTATCATCTCGGAAACAGTTGAAAGTATAGGATGAATAAAATGGGAGAAAAGCTGCATATTTCAGGACCCTTATAATTATCGTTTTCCAGATTTGGAAAAACTCATTTTGAGGTAATAGACAAAACATTACGTCGTTGTACATCATTTATCAGATGTTTGTTAAACTCCTTTCTTGAACAGTACAAGTAACAGTTCTATTCATCTCACTTTTCACTCTGTCATATAACTTCTTAATAGGTTAATTTTAGATTAGAATTATCTACGATAAACAGTGAGGAGTACAGTATATCTGTTTTTTTTTGTAAAATACATACAGTTGTAACAAATAGAACCTATGCCCACTACTATTTCCAAGATGAAATTACATCTTCAAGACAATGTGTGTATACTGAACAGTGTTCTGGAATATTTTATTCAACAGGTGATTCCCTGTGTGAATTGAAAGTCCTGTAAAGATACATATCTAGAAGTTTCTGCCTCATCACAAAGTCAAACAAAAAATTTTATGTTTCCTCTAATTAAATATGAAATCCAAAATACACAAATGGTATTTTCAAAATGTACCTAACTTTGGCAGCATTTGTTATTATTAGTAAGCAGAATCAACACTTTACAGAAATTGTTTATCTCAAAAACTTTTAGGAAAAGGGAGAACCACTCCAATTATTTGTTGAGAATAAAAAGTAAGAATTATGAGCAAGTAATGTTTGTGATATAAAACATGAAAAGTTGACGAGAAATCTTTAATATCTCAGGGATTTCAACTGCTGAATTAAAATGAAAATGTTAAAAGCAACTTATAACATACATTTTAGTGTTAATATCATGCTAGATGAATTTCTCAATGAATATAAAAAACTATTATCAAAATGGCACGACCTAACTGAAACAGTTTTATAAAAAATAGTTATTCTCAATCATATGGAAACAACAAAATTTAATATAAAAATCATTGTCTTAAGAATCGTTGTAAGGTCAATCATTTGCATTCAGCTTCTAGACTATGTTCCAAAATTATCAGAATTTCAATGATATCAAATATCCACTAGTTACAGAATCCAAAAGGAAAAAAAGTTGAATCATTTCATGCATTATGAAAAATGAGTAGCTGAAAAATATAGTAATATGAGAAAGTGAAATGATTCCTCATTTTAAAAACATCAGTGAATTTCAGTAACAAATTTCTTTTAATATTTGCAACTTCAGATTTACAATGAGTAGAAAATGCCATATCATTCGAAGAACATAGTGAGCATGAAGAGAAACATAAGTTAATGGGATATATTCTACTGTTAGTTGCGAAAATTGCAAGTATTCATAATTATAATATGAAAGAAATTATGGACTAAACTATAGTGTATGACTGAAAAGGAATATGTGAATTATAATTTCTACAAAGTTGGTTCTGCATAAACATTGAGAAATTCCATCAAAGAGAATTTGGAACACAATCCTAGACATAACTGATATGATTGTTGCAATTAGAGAGGACAAGAATTGATCTAATGTTTTATTCGATTACATATAACAATGTCACACTTCACAAAAAATATTCAAAGATTATGACAAAATAATTTATTCGAGTCACTACTATGGAGTAGTAACTCAAATAATTACATAATAAAAAAAGGCTATCCATGGGTTATTATATAATAAAAAAGTACACTAAAATAAAATTAATATCAATAAATAGTGAATACATATAATCAGTTCTAACATTGAGTATAACAGTTTTCAAGTCAATACTGTGTTTAAGATGTTCTTGATGGTGGGCACCATTGATAATAAAATGTCAAGGAAATATTCAACTCATTACTGAAAAGCGAATCATTTCGTAATATGTTATACGTACTATCTGAAAGAAAATTTACTTCATTTGAAAAGTTTATGATGCATTGATATTAAATGTTTTTCTACACTGAGATGAAAAAAGTCTCACATGGAATTTATATTTCTAGGATAAAATTGTGGTCACTGGATTCAGAAAGTCTTCATGAACGTGAATTGTCTTCTTTCAGTCAAAAGTTTTTTGAATGAATTCAGTTTCGTCTCAATCTTAGGACAGTAATTATGAAAAAAACAAATACACCCATCTCAATGCTTCTGGAAAATTGTTCTTGATCAGTTTGACAAAATAACTTGAAAGAATCTGTTAACAAATCAAAAAAAAAATTAAATTAACAAAATCTCCGTCAACTTGGTTGACTTAATTGAAATTTTTGGAAAAATTGAAAATATTTGAAAATTTGCTAAAATCAAAATCTTAGGAAAAAGTAAAATAAAATTAAATCGGACTACACTGAAAACTCTCTGCACACAGAAATATATCTGAAAATATATCTTTTGGCGATAGTCTGAAAAATGGCAAAGTTATTCTAGTTTTAAGCTTATTGCCCAGATAAACCACATGGTTACTCCGACAGATAATCCTAACTCCTTTCAGCTTCTGCTCAAGACACAACATTTCAGATAATAAATAAACTTATTCGAGTTTCATGTCAACACTGCTACACAGCACACAGGGACATTACTGGATTACTTACGTAAAGGTTACATAACCAAACATTTGCGTTGCCTTCTTTTCTGAGGTTCAGGTCTCAAAACAGCTCTTACAGCTTCATCAAAAACTTGTTTTAACCCTCTTTGAGTCAAAGCTGAACATTCCATGTATTTAACTGCTCTTATTTTGTTCGCCAGTTTCTGACCTTGCTCCCTTTTAATGGGACAAAGACCTTGATCGGCTAGGGCATTGAGGGTTTCTCTATCATCTCTCAAATCTATCTTCGTACCTTGAAAACGAATTCATTGAGAAATAATGTTGAGAAATATAAGGAAAGATGATATCAAGCGGAAGATCAGGGCTCAATTTCCTGCTAGACCACTGTGCTAGGATTTACATGTTGAAAGGTAAGGCCTGATTAATCCATTGCTCACACAAGTTTCGACTTCTGAGGGTTGACGTTTATCAACCAAATATATAATTTACTACAAATGTTCTAGAGTTTCAGGAATATTTATTGTTGCCTTGATTTTAAAGTCAATACAATATACTCTCCTATGGAATATTTTGTCAGTATTCTGATTCAATAGATATTCAAAGTAGCAATGACCAATCTAGTACATATAATAATATATATTATATTTGTTGCGATGATAATTAACATGAATCCGAAATTTCAGAAATATTTTTTCAACAAAGCAAATATTTATAGTAATGTGTATGAAATTCACCCAAAAATATTTCTAATTTAGAAAAAAAAAAAGGTACACTTGAAATTCAGCGACAAAAAATTCTATGCTCGGCGTTACCAACAGATATTTGAAATAATCAAGGAGTAAGATTTAGAGTTGACACGTTGATAAAAAGTGTCTTTCATAGTGTTTATTGGGCAAAAATGAAGGCATAATATGTCTTTTTTCCACAATGAAAAGGGCTATAAAATGTGAGTGCTGCGCTTAGTATCAACTAACTTTTTCAAAAAGCTCAGGTGTGGCTATAACAGAGTTGTACCAAAACATTGAATTTCTTACCAACTAATATCATAGGTGCATCTGGACAGTGATGTTTGATTTCAGGGTACCATTTGGAAGTAACATTCTCAAAAGAAGAAGGTGATGCCACACTGAAACATATGAGGAAAACATCAGTTTGGGGATAGGATAGAGGTCGCAACCTATCATAGTCTTCTTGACCAGCTGTATCCCATAATCCTAAGCTTACTGATATACCATCAACTACCATAGGGGCGGAATAGTTATCAAATCTGGAATGAAAAAGTTACCAAATAATGATTCTGATAGGTTCATAGAGACACACTAAATACATAGAGTTTCTGGTTTGAACCTATTGTAAGATACATCCTTATGCAGATCACTATCACCAGATAATCAACGGGCATGTTATAAATGGATATGCACTCAAGCACCTCAGTAGACAGAAAAATGCAAATAAGTCAGATCAAGAGGATAATTTAATAAAAGTATTCAACCTACACAGTTGGTACATACTCCCCAGGAAAGCTATCTGTAGTATAGGATATAAGCATACATGTCTTTCCAACAGTTCCATCACCAACAACAACGCATTTGATGGGTCGGCCTGAAGACATTATTATTTAATTTCCTGAAATAAAATGGAAATGGCAAAAACATCCAAGATCACCTATAACCTATATGTTATGGGCAGGGCTGATTCATTACCAATTTGAAGGTACAGGTGAAAATAACTAATAATGATTTTGTAGGACAATGGAATTGAAATAAATGTTTTTTTTTTCAGATTATTGTACCATCTATATTTATTCACTTCACAAACAACATTTTTTCTTCAAAAATTGGAAATTAGAAACAGAACCAACTAAAAATAGAACGCGTGCACATTCTATATTTTGACATATTGTGGATGCCAACAAATAAAACTTGTGTTTGAAAGATGAGTCGATCGAACGAACTTACCTGTGGAGTTCAATCGTAATTATATGAAGCGGCTCGTCCGAATATATCAACCCTCCCAGTGGAAGTTGCAATTTCGAACCAGAGTATAACAACATAACACGAGTACGGTGAGTATAACTCCAAAATAAACTTAAACATTTATTGCAGTTCAATGGTATAACCACAGATGGCATTGAAATCTGTGGCGTAACTTCCTAGATGAACAAATGACAAATGGACGACGCATATGGACGCACCCAGGATCGCCATGCCTCCGGATGGCGGCTGAACGCTGAACCACCGGTATAGGGATGACAACAGGGTTTTTCTTTGTTTTGTGCTTTAAACTGTGGTCATCCAGTACACCAGAGCTGTACTACCTATAGTGTTGAAAATCGGATTATTAACCGGTTAATTATCCGGTTAATAACACCTGGTAAATTACATTATTTACCACCTTTAAATGTCTGAAAGTACCAATATGAGATTTCGTTCAATTTGAGTGAGTTTGAATTCACGAAACACTCCACTGGATGAACATGAAGTGATGCCAGAGATTGACTATATTGTAGATTTGGGACAATAACACAATTTATCCTTGGAAAAGCTTTATGCAAACATAGGGGAATATAAATTTTTCATTGAATATCTATCCTTTATCCAATTATATCTGGGTGCAACGAGATGCTCCCTTATATCTCAGTAGTAGAAAATACGCCTCGTCATTTCGCTCTAGCGTCAAGTCACTTCGGCCCAATTGACGCCCCAAAAAGATGAAGGGATCAAAATGTTGACATTTCATAACCTTTTTTCTTCTTTCCATATGCGAACCACAGAACTCATAGTTATGAGTTCTGTGATGCGAACTTAGATTAACCATCCCCTCAAGATGGATAACGGCAATACCCACAACATGGAGATTGTGTGTCCAGAGAATAAACATAATTGCGGTAGAGGGGCGTGGTGCTGTATTTGTAAACAAGAGCCATGGGCGGCGGACACTTCGAATGAAATTGGGTGCAAATGTTTTTAAATTTCAACTGCCACCAAAAATTTTTTTGGCTAATGTGTTCGAAAACAATTACTGTTTTTTCAACTTGCTTTTCAGGTTAGATCAGTAAAATTAAGTGAACCAATTATAGCGTTGATTAAGAACGGTTAGAATCGGTTCGTAATCGCGGGTAACATGTGCTGGAACAAACCCTCAGAGGAACAACAATAAACTTTATTAAATACTAACAGCATAATTGAAATAGAAACAAAGACATTTGGAGGAAGAAATGATACAGGAAATCAAATATACATGTGGCTGAATCATAAAAATGGTAAAATATATGCTCATGAAAATGATAAATGCATCAGTTCATTATGACTGATCTGCTTGATAATTTTCCATAAATTTGTGGATAAAACAAGTCAATTTTTTCGAATAGAAATAGACAAAAACATTCAGTACGAAAACTTTTGAATTGAATAAATAAGTAGGGAGCTACTTTTTTCTATAGTTCATTAGAGGTAAGAGGTAGAATTCGGCAAAAATTAATTAATCAATAAATACAAATGAAAATGTCTATCTCCAACTCCAAACCTGTTTATCAAATTGATCACAGTTTTTTCGTTTCATGATGAATTCTTATTGTGAAATATGTATTCAGTTCTACCCAGCTAACACCAGGCAGCAACAGTTCCTATGGAAGTAACTTTGTGACTTATGGCCGTTTGCACCAACTATTTTAGGGAACACCTATCTCTAGGGACGGAATAAATTAGCCCTAGATGTCGATTTTGCTTGCACCATTTGGTTTCAGTCCCTATCTTGATTTAGGATTTCCTTAAATTAGGTGTAGAAATTTGGGTCCCTAGTTATTACGAGCATGTGAGAAAGAAATTACAACTTGATTAATAGATTATAATTACGTACAATTTTTCGAGCTTTGCCCTTGTTCCATTGAATATTTTGTTTTGTTATCTCTTGGACAATGGAAATGTATTTTGATGACTTAGATTTATTGGAAATCGTGGATAATGGCTTTCCTAGAAGAGTTAACGAAAGGAAGAATCATTTTGATGAAATGGACAACCTTTCATTTTTCAAGATGTTTCGTCTGACAAGACCTACAGTATTAGCAATACTGCAAGAAATTGAGGATTCATTAGAATTTCCAGATAATCGGTAGGTTATGTTGAACCAATAGTACAATATCAAGGGGTTTGACCTGACACTGAATCCAATATATGGATGATTTTTGTAAGTACTTGTATGAATTTTTACGCTCTATAAGTTTGTTTCCTCAAATTATATCGAAATGTTCGAACCCTTCCAAGTTATTGATGCATTTCAGAGTTTCCCGGCAATTTATACCATTTTCCATAGATGATCGCGTGCAGAACTTTATTGTTCTTAAAGTACTCCTCAAAAACTACCCGTATACCAAAAATTATTTATATTGGATTTAGTGTCAGGTTTTGATGGTATTTTGACTACGGCGCTTGAATTACAAATGTTTGGCATATCCATATAACTAACCCTGCAGGTAAATATTTTAGGAACCAGAGTGTCAGTCCCATGAATCAATTGCTGACCTGCTTGAGATTTTATGCAACAGGAGGCCATCTCAGTAGTATTGCTGGTTTCATTGGAGTTGATACATCTACTGTGTCAAGGATTATAAAAAGAGGAACAGAAGCCTTAGCAAACCTTCGACCAATCTATATCAGAATGCCACAAAACGAACGTGATACTGTAAACATCCAAAATAAGTTTTTTCAAATGTACTCTTTTCCTCGGGTACTGGGGTGTATTGATGGTACACACATTCGCATTCAGTCCCCAGGTATATTCAAAAATATCTAATGCATTCACACTAACATTACTTAAATTTTATTTATATGGATTATCCAGGTGGTATTGATGCAGAAGTATTCCGAAACAGAAAAGGCTATTTTTCAATTAATACCCAAGTTGTTAGCGATGCAGATTTAAAGATTCAAGACATAGTAGCTCGGTGGCCGGGTTCAGCACATGACCAAAATATTTTTATGAATAGTCGAATTAGAGCGAGGCTTGAAGATCAAGAATTTCCTAATTCTGTTTTGCTTGGTGAGTAGGTAGGATTTCAAAGAAAGGAGAATATATACTTTTCTAGTTTCATTAAATAACCACAAAGAATATTTTTAGGTGACAGTGGATATGGACTCAGAAACTATCTTCTCACTCCCTTGGCCAATCCTGTACAAGCAGGAGAACAGCGTTATAATGAATCTCACATTAGGACAAGAAATTCCATTGAGAGATTGTTTGGTATTTGGAAACGGAGATTTCCTGTCTTAGCATATGGCAGTCGACTGAAATTAGAAACAACTCTATCTGTTATCATTGCAACAGCTGTTTTACACAACATAGCAAGAAATATGAACGAAGAGGAGCCGCCAGCAGAAGGAGATATAGATCAGTTAAATTATTTAATAGGAATGGGCAATATTCCAGATATTGCACCTGATCTACTTAATAATCACCAGATTTGCAGAAACAATATCATCAACTATTTTACAAATTTACCAAGACATTGAAATGTATAGTTTATTAATACAAGAATCTAAATGGTAGTAGTTTTTTATTTATTTTTTTTTCAAATTTACATTACTGCAGAGGAATCTTTGAACAGGTAAGTAGTATTGTTGATTTCTTTACATACATATGAAACATATATCATAACTTTCAAAAACAAATATTCAAAAACATTAATCAATGGACCACATCAAAAACTTGTTCAACAAATATACCATACTGGAAAATCGAGTTGTTTTTGTTTATCACAATCTTTTAAAACAATACAATGTTCCATTACCAATTTTATGCTCATAACATTGGCGTTGCATGTTAGGAGTACACGGTAAGTATTGGCTGTAATAAACAAACAGGAAGTTTTCCTAAAATAAGTTTTCTACTCTAAAGGAAAACAGCTGAATCTAAGACTGAAATATTTGAATCTTTTTGAGATGTTCCAGTCAACTGTTTTTTCTTTAATTCAATATCTAATTCTAATGATTCCTTTCTCAACAGGTGCTCAGTTTTATAGCATTCCAGTAACTCCATTTTCTTATCAATGAGACGCTCATACTTTTCACCCAATATTGAGGACGTTAAGGTCCTTATGACAGTTGGCCTCCTACGAAAAACTTCACGTTTTCTTTGTTGTGTCTTCGAGGAAGAGTATACCTAAAAAATTAAAACAAATATATATATATATTTATATATACATACTATTCTTGGGTGTTTTCCGGGTTTGATGGCCGTGGTCCACAGGTTTTTATTCCTGACGTTTCGCCTACGACTATGGTGGGCATTATCAAAGTCTGTGAGGTAACGGACGCAATGATCTCGTTCTCACAGTAGATCATCTACTGTGAGAACGAGATCATTGCGTCCGTTACCTCACAGACTTTGATAATGCCCACCATAGTCGTAGGCGAAACGTCAGGAATAAAAACCTGTGGACCACGGCCATCAAACCCGGAAAACACCCAAGAATCAGTTGGCTCCGGCCGTGAAAGTTTACGTTCTTTGATATACATACTATTATCAAATGTAAGAAATACAAATGTATGAAAAGTTTATACCAACTTCTTGTATATTTGCTGATAGAACTTTGCTTCTTGGTGTTTTCAAGTCCTTCATGTTAGCCTTTTTCCAGTTGTTTCCTGATGAACTGTGACAAGCTCTTGTGGTAGCATCTGGTACACTGCTATCATCAACCAGGTTTTCTATGTCAGAAGTTGCTTCAAACTCCAATTCGATGCGATTTTCAGAAAAGTCATTTGCTTCAGATATAGTAGGCAATGCTCGCTACAAGTAGAAATATTAATCTGTTATCTAATGAGACATGGTATATAGAGTAATGTTTGATCCAAGTATGAGAGGTGCTAACTAACCTGGTTATCACGGTTTACAACAGTGTCGCAGTCAGCTTTATTTTCCATTCCAAACACTGTTTTGGAATTTACGATGGATAGCAATAAGTCGTCTGTATTTTCTGTGCATATAACTTTAGCAGTTCCTCCTCCCGTTCTATATAATTCCTTTTTAGCATCGCCTACTCTCTTCCTCATATCTTCTTTTATGTGTTCGTAGTACTTTTTCAGAGAATCTGCTTCCCGATGAACCATATTCGGCGAGGCAGCATTGAACATGCTAGCAATTTTCTCCCAGGTTGCTTTTTTTTCCGAAACAGATACCCCATCAGTTTTTTTGTTTTCTATTATGTTTTTATAATCTAGTACACAATTCAGCAGACATTCTCTTTCACTACTTGTGTAGTTTGGCGCTCGTTTTCGCTTTGCCTTTTTGGAAACTTCGAGATCTCCCATTTTCAAGATTGTAAAATCAACCAGGGTTGCGATTCGGAAATTTTCAATTGTGCCAATATGACCAACAAAATTGTGCCCATTTGTAACCAATTGTGCCCACCTCAATTTTCTGCGCCTGCGCACAACATGAAACTAGTTTTATAGTCTTTTTTTTCAGTTTCAGTATTTTACTTTTGTCTCCTTATAAAAAATCTGTAAAATAATCAATTTTATAATCATTTTCTAACGTCTCCCTGATACTCACTTATCCATTTCTCAAACTATCATTGATATACTAGGGAAAAACCGTGCTTTATAGCCTGTTCATGTTCAATATTCTCTCTCTCTAACTTCAAACCCCTTTTTCAAATTACAGAACATGTGCTTTGTGTTTGAAGTTCAAATTTTCAAGATCATAGATTCACAGGAACACATTTGCTAGCAAAAGTGTAGTATTTCAGTATTTCGTATTTCTGACACTTCACAGGATAGAATTCACAGATCACATAATTTTTCACTTAGATTTTTCCATTTTGCGTTCCGTTCTCATAGAAGACAAAGTATCCCTGTGAAAACTGTCACTTCAATCAATTTCGATGACTTTTTCTGATCATGATGGAATTGTGCCCATTTTTACCTTATTTTCAATTGTGCGTGCCATTGTGCCTGGCTCGTTGAATTGTGCCCCTTTTGGCACAATTGTGCCACTAATCGCAACCCTGAAATCAACTGACACAACAAAAACCAAAAACAAAACCAAATGAAACTCACTTGAGGTTAGAGGTTAGCTTTTTGCTTGCTTCTTCTTATTCACAGATTATTTGACAGATATAAACAAAATTGCAACGTTGCCGATATATCAAACGGCCCTAGTAAGGTATTTCAGAACGTAAGGTGGTGCAACGCATGTACATTTTAAGCCATCCATAAAGTTAGGTTTCCCCTATGTATTCTTCACCTAACGAATAATTGGTGCAAACGGCCATTAGAGCTCACATGCGAATTCCTAGATTACTTGTCCTGCTCGCATTTGCTGCCAAATGTCCTCTACATTTGGTTGAAACGTAAAATAACTGAGTCGATCTCAAAGGCATTCTAAAATGTAATATTCATGTGCAATCACTGATGTCTTCCCCTATGGGATTGTCAGTGCAATAGATGTTCTGAACTTCTTTGCTAAAAACTTATTTTTTATCTATGAGTGCTCATATCAACATTTCCTATGTAAATTTGAATATTGCATAATCGGATCATCGAATTTCGTTTTCTTTGTGAAATTATTTCGGACTAGTTATTAGGAATTCACCTTGAATCCTCATTAGACTTCTTTATTGTGATATCTAGTTTAACATTTCTTTGACAGTTATCAATAACCGAAACACCGAACTGATATCACTCCCACTCGACGCACACCCAAGTTGCCATTTTCAAAAGAAAAAACTGATGCCCCTCTTCCGAAGATACTAATTTGGTAAGCTAAGGGCGGGTCGACTACGAGTGATTTCGTAGATATTGCTTTACATTTTTCTATTTATTAGTTTCCAACCTCTAGAAATGAAGAAAGCATATAGTAAAATGAAATATAATTCAACATAGTATTGAGACAAAACAAGAAGTGAAAATAAACACTCCATTCAGATATTAGGTGTTTAGATTCGTTTCCTCATCTGCTTTTCCTTCAATGATCTGAAATTTTTCGGCTTGGTACTTGTGTCCAAGTTGTGTGTCCAAGTGTTGTGTCCCACAGCATCTGAAAAACAAAAGAATACCAACTTGATGATATTAATAAAAGATTATGCATGATGAAAATATTATGTAGGTAACTTGGTAATATGAAATGGAAAAGGGCAGGAACTCTTTCGAAACTCACTCCAACACCGAACAAAACAAAACTGACGGCCGTTTGGCCAGCCAAGTTCTCCTAATGTCGATTTTGTTGGTAAAACATAAATCGAGTTTGAGTGAGTTTAGTTTGGTAATACGGTGAAACTTATAGGTATGAAATGAATTATCATAAACGGAAACTTCCAACCGCACCTATGATTAGCTGCATTTTCAAGAATCCTGACTGATATAATACATAAAAAGCTATGTTTAAATAATATCTAAATATTGAAATATTGCCACACAAACAAATTCCAGTTAAGTGTCTGCAATAGTTCGGCCGCCAGTGATTCCTATTCGGCCTTAGAATCCTGACCAGTTCATATAGGGTAGGTACTCAAGTTCCGTTTTGAAAACTATATATTACAAACTACCTACTTGTATTCGAATATGTTTGAAGTAATGAAATACTGCAGCAGATGATATCGTTTCATTTACAGAGTGCATACCTAACATAACACTATTTAATTTAATTCAACAACTTACAACTAATGAATTGCAAGATTTTTTATACAGAAAGTGCATGAAATAAAAAGCAATTTCAATAGTGAAGTTATTATTAATCGGTTGTGTCATATAGTTCAAGTAGAATATGTATGTATATTCAGTGACTAATTATCCAACTCTAGCCGAAACAGTGAATATGTTCTATGGCCGCCATTTTTTTTATAAATAGCCTAAATTGTTGAATCATTCTTATACTTGTGCATAACAATTCGGATATCCCGTCTTTTGTTCGCACCAATAAAACGTTCGTAAGTACACGATTTCATTCATTGGGTCAAGGTACACATCATCCCACATGCTGAATCACTTTTTACTGCTTTCAATATAAAACTCGCAATAAAATAACTGATGAGAAATGGAGTTATATCGCGATGCGCGTTCTGTTTCTCGATATAACCCAAAAATCGCATGTTGACTTTTTGTCAAATTTTACTTATATTGAAAAACGGTAAAAAGAGGTGGGGAAGGTGGAATACCTAGCACCTGATGAATAAAACTAAGTTTCCGATCGCTATTTTGGTGCAAAAAAAAGGCGGGACTTCGACTTTTTCTATTTAAGTAGCAAATACGTACTTGATTTTTTTAGGAACTGCAGTAACTTTCATAATTCGTACCCGTGATTTCCTTGTGAAGTCACTGTTTGGAAATGGTTGGAACAGACATACCTATGACCATTTTCCAGTATTCATTACTGATGCCAAGTGCTTCGAGCCACACCTTTCTTCTTACATCGTTAGGAATTCTGAAATAATAGATAAATTAGTTCTAGGAATCATTTTTACGGCTTTTTTTTTCTCCGAAGTAGAATCAAATACCTAATTAATTGAATTAGTTATTGGTAAAAAAATGTTCACTCTGAATTTCGGCCAATTGTTATGTAATGTGATATATTTTTTTTTCAACTGCTGTTCACATACATCTACTTATATTTGAAAGAAAATGGTAGAACTCGCGTATTACGAGCAACTGAACACAAATCGAAAGTGAAAACTTGGCACTCTTCCTTGGTTCGGAAGTTATAACCTGTAAAGTATATGAGAAGATGCTTAATCCACCCTTTCTTGCCTGTTAATATGACCAGAATACATAATTTTAGGCACCAGATCCACTTTACACCTGATTTCGGTAATAGTAGCTTATACCCACACCCCAGCCTTATGAAATGAGTCCAGCTCTAAATAGGTAAGTATACCGCATTTTAACTGTTAAAGTCTTAGAAGTGGCAATAACAAACTTTTACTCTCGTTCCACCCCCGTCAATAATCTTTTCCGCAAATATACATATCCTTAACGAAAATCTAGATCAGTTTTGTGAAGTTTTCAACTTCAGCTGATAGACAGGAGAAACGCTAATTTTTATTAAATAAAATTGTCAGAAATTTTAAATTGAATTTTGTCATCTGGAATGGGAATATTTATAAGAAAAATGATCGAAGAGGGTAATATGAGAAGTAGAGCAGACCCAACGACTGAAAACGTGTGTTTCGAGAAAGTTTGGTTATATTGTGTAAAAAGTAAAGCAGATTATGCCTCATTTCGTACCTCTGAAAGGTTATAACTCCCTTTTGAAGGAAGAGCGTTCGTGTTTTGACCCAGATTCGTGTTCAGTTGCTTGAAATATGTAGGTAGGACATAATTATATTTATTTCAAAACTCGCCAAGGTCGTGATAACAAACTTTTACCCAGAAATATTATGTATGAAACGCCTATGTTTTGTGTTTACTTACCGATGTTATGATATCCCACCACTCTTCTTGCCCGATTTTTAGCAGATCAGGCATTTGTGAGTCATTTTAACGTCTTCTTGCACACGAAAATGAAAACTAACTTCGAAAATCAATTGGAACAGTAATTAAACACACAACAACACCCAATAACTGCCACCAAATACCAATGTAAACAACATGAGTGCTGGAGGCTGGACTGGCAATTAATACTCGGACCGCTTCGCAAGTTTCCGCTCCCTTTCGATGTTCGTCAATTTGAATTCAACCAATCATCTCTCGTGGTATACAAAATAAGAAATGTAAACATTCTCCATCTCATTATGCGGACGTTTTCTCACTCTACGTTATATATCTTGGGAAGATGGTTAATCTAAGGCTATTCACTGGTTGTATTCGGGTTCACAACAAAAACAGTTCAGGAACGGTTCGAAATTGTTGGACTGTTGAGGCATGAAGGGTTTGTCGCCAATATATCTACAATAATTAAGTGGGTGACTATTTTGAACTGTCTAATGTGGAATATTTTTCATGTCATATCATTTTTGTGTATTTCTGTATAATTTTTGTACCCATACCGCTTTTTTTCGCTTAAATATGATAATGGAAATGTTTGACGATGATTTTGAAATACTTGACTTGATTCAAAATGGATTTCCTAGAAGAATATATGATAGAAATAACCACTTTGATAATATGGACCATTTAACGTTTTTTTGTCGGTTCAGATTAACTAAACCAACGGTTTTACATATTTTGGAGCAAATAGAGGATCATCGTTTTTTTTATTCTCGATATTATGTTTGTGGTGCTCTATAATATTAAGCAACAGCTCTTTTTTTGGGTAGGTACTGTATTTGGATCTTCCGAGAGATCCTCTTGCTGGTCTCCTGGCTTCATTGCCATTTTTTTTATAAACGCAACCAGACAAAATATCACAAATCACAACAAACTGAAAACTTTCGAGACTAATAAATGTAATAATTATTTTATTTGAAAAATCCTTGAAAATAAACAGGAACGTAAATATGGAACGTAATTGTTATAGGTTAAGGTTAACCAATATGTGCACAACTCACCTTGACAAAAATAAAATGTTCCCAAAATTTTGCGTTGTTGCCAGTGTCTTTCTCCACTTAGTTGGGAAATTCATAATTTTGATTGGTGGAAACCATTCCACAAATTTAAGGTATCCCCAAATTAGGCAAGCCCTACCTATTCTTTCCCTACGTGAAAGTCTGTGGAAACCGGCATTAGATGAGTAATCATTGGGAACCCGAATGCGGCTACTTAAGTAAAGTGGTTATCGCAGTTGCTAACCGTCGTAGCAACTCTGATAATAACTTGCCATAATGACGGTGGTAAGCTGCGTTTTTCCTCAACAAAATATCTAAAGCAGTTGCCAGTGAACCACTACTCACAGCAACTGGTCATTAAAGTAGCAACTTAACTTGAAAAGTGAATACCAATTTCGCGCTTAGCAACTGACCTTGAACAGAACGACAATTTTTAGTCGCTATCCATAACAACTCTGCTTAGTGAATAGCCCTGTATAGCTATATTTTCTCGGTTGATGATTTTGAAATTACTTCAACCATGATTTTGAAATACTTTCAATATTTGACAGATGTAACGTTATTGTATATGCAATTATTTCAATGCAAAAATAAAATGATTTCAAAGTATTTCAAATACTTTACCGAGAAAATATGGCTTAATTGCTGTGACAAGTAGCTTTGACAATACTGACATGACAAAAATCATGATTGCCAATTCACAAAAATTGAAGCTGGCCATCACTTTAAGGCTGGATTCCCACAGATCCGAAATTCGATCGTACGACGATCAGATAGCTTTCTGATTGGTCTAAATTTAAAATCAAAGCAATTTGGACCAATCAGAAAGCTATCAGATAGCTTTCTGATTGGTCTAAATTTAAAGTCAGACCAATTTAGACCAATCAGAAAGCTATCTGATCGTCGTATGATCGAATTTCGGATCTGTGGGAATCCAGCCTAATCCTCATGGAATATTGGTCGTTGGGAATACTGTGGCTAGTGTTAATATTGTTGTAGGGTGGCTACACTGATATGATGACGCCATATACTGTGACCTGTGACGCCATGTCCCATGTCAATCTTATAATCAATTCATTCGGCCATTTTCTATTTTCTCCTCTGTTCTCTACGTTTGGGTTGATTGTGGTGAGTGGCAGTGCTCTTGTTTGAATTTGTGTATTTTTGAACGATCATTCAGGTAAGTGGTTTCAAGTAGTGAAATACATTTTTAGGATATTTTGAGTATAGAATCGAATAAGCAATGTGTTTGAACGGATCATAAATGCCGGCATGTTCCATTATTGTTTGCAGACAGGGACGCTACTCTGGAACTTCTCGCTTTCTTTTATTTTGTATAGAAATTAAAAATGTTCAGGTCCTAATACATTTTAACCTATTTTTTTTGACTTGAGAATATATTTGAAATATTGCTAATGCAATCATATTTTTTTATAATTCCTTTATGTGCTTCTAGGGAAAGAGCCAAAAAGGAACACATTTTAAGTGAATTTTTTTAACACGTTTGATTAATCGGTTATGATTTGTTTTATTACTATTTCATAGACCAATCTTTTATCTTTTACTTTTTAGGCTAGTTTATATATAAAATAGTACAGCTTAACCAATCCATCTTGGCACAGAACTAATAACGTATATGCTCTACAATATCTGCGAAGTATACTGAAATAAAAAAAGAACCTATTGTTAACTGTGTTGAATTTTATCCCTAGAAGTCCTGGTCTACACTACCAGTGTGCACCAGGAAAAGTATCTGAATTTGTGCCAAGATGGATTGGACAAGCTGTACACGATTCAATGTGGTATTACTTAATGCATAGTGCATAATTCAGGGCATAACTTAAATGAAGGAAAATCACACATCTCAGTGGAAATACTTCACTTTGGTTACTAAAATAAGATTTATTCAAAAAACTGAAGCAATAACAAAATATCGAAAGTGACAGTTTTCTGCAGGACATATCCCACCTTCAATTTTGCGTAGTATTATGATTTCATGTTCCCTTCTAACCTCATTCCATTTCCTTCACTACTTGTTTCTGCAAACATCAATTTATTTTTCTACAAAATGCCTCAAACGAGTATTATTGATTTAGACTTCCATTATATTATTAACCCTATTTGGTTTTCTCGCTTGATTTGTATTTTTATCCTTTCGTTCTCAGCAACAGGTTTCAATAGAGTTAATGATATAGACAATGAGAGTCTGAACCATCACCATTCAGCAAGGAACATTGTCAACGTCAACCACATTCAAGCAATACCCTGAATCAAATCCCCTTTAATGTCTGGTTTATACACCAAACTTCATATTATCATTTATTTCTACTCTAGGAATGTTGTCACAGTTAATCAATAGAATTGTTTATACACGACGCTTTTGCTTCAACGATTTGTGTATGAACGCCTCCATTGATTATTAACATTGCTAAAACTAGCAAAATAAAAATATAAAGTAAAAGCTTGATCCATGTCTCAAGCATAAAACATTATATTCTGCTTCTGGAAGCCATTGCATAGCAAAACACGTGTTGCGGTTTTCAAACCCATTGTTAAGGAGGATCGTACAGGAATAAAATTTTTTGTTAAACAATCGACGGTGACCACGGACGTGCACGATCCAACCGTAGTCTCAATTATTTAGTCATGAATTCGAATCCAAAAGTTTTTCTTAAAAAAACTTGATACCTACCAATAGTATTGTAATGACAAGTTATATTTTCATTAAGATTGAAACATCACTGATATTAAATCAATTTTATATTTTGATATGTATGTTTTAGAGTCGTCGGAATATTGTGATTTTCTATATAACAGCAAGTTTTTTATCATTATAACGTTACTAATTCGTGGTCAGAATCCCAGTTATGGTAATTACCAAGCTACAATATTTTCACAAACTTTTTTTAGACTGCAAAAATCGCGGAGCCGTTTATTGAACCTAATATAAACACCCTGCTGTTGTTGCAGCCGAGGTTGCAACTGATTGCTGAATTTGAGTTCTCTTATTGTTCATAGCACTTTTGAGTAGTTTCATTAATTATAATTTTTTTTTTTTATTCAGTGTTGTTTTTTGTGTGCGATATTCCCGCTTTTCTTATTTTGGGTAAATAATTCTCGACAGATACCACTTTCCATTCAATTGCAGTTCTGAAGGAGGGTACATGAGATACATATTATTTTGTATAATTTAATCATTCACGCAATGATTATGAAACAATTTATTATTATAGTTGGCATGTATCGCCAATTTTAACCAAATTTCTACAAGTAAAGTCCCAACACCAGGGTTTTTAGAAATTTCAGTTCAACTTTGCATTGTCCAGTGTATTTTGTATTGTAATCAATTCTTCACACATTGTTGAAGAAGATGGTCATTCCTAATTGCTGGGTCAAATTCGAAATATTAACAAGAAAATCAAGGTACCTTCACCAAACGCCAATGATAAAAATTACTTTTTTTGAAAAGCTTTTTAATATGGCTGTTGGTGAATTCATCACCATTCGATATACTTTGTTCCATAGAGAGAGAGAGAGAGATACTTTATTGTCTAAGAAAAGTAATTCCTTGTTGACAAAGCTTGTTAAAAAAGTATAGTTGTAGATAGTACTTAAAAATATGATGAGATAAAAATGTAAAAGCACAAATATTCACAAACACAATTTGCATAAAAGGAGTTCACATGTCAAGTAGATAAAATATAACAATATAAAATAAGATTGAAAATATATGTTTGACAGTTTGTTGAAGAACAGTTTTGTATAGTCCTTATGAGAAAAAAAATTGTAAAAAACAAGGCCACACATCCTGAACATGGTTTCACATGTCATGGAATTAAAATATAATATACCTTCTACAGTTCAAAATGAGTTTTAACCTATAGGTGTCAATATAAACATAAAAAAAATCTTATTCATAGCAAAGTTCCATTGTAATATTTCTCAAGGTTGTTGTACGCTTTTGTTATAAGAGCTTCTTTAACAAGAGTTCTGAACCTTCTATAGCTCTTCTTCCTAATTTCATAGGGTATATGGTTATAGAGCTTTTTACTCTCATAAATTACAGAGTACTTCGTCTGACTTGTTTTCGGAACAGGGAGATGTAGTTTGTTTTCTGTTATTTGCCGAGTTTTGTAATTTGCCTGTTCCTGAGTTCCAGCTATATTTTGTTTTTTGTGTATAAGACAATTATTATCTTGGCTAACATATTAGCACTTTTAAGAATTTCAAGCTCAAATTTCCAACGTGGTCTGATTAAGTGATAGTCGACAATATATAAAAAAATTGGACTCTACGGAAGTAGAAGTGAATAAAAAAGGATGATCATTTCCTTGTGGAATGTAAACATTCATGGTCTCTATTGGAACCTTCTGCTTCTGTCTTACAATCGTCACATAAAGAATACTGTAAGGAACGATTTGCAACAGTTTGATAATACATTATTTTGCAAAAATAAATCTCGTATTCCTGGAACAATGAGAAATGAAATTTTACTTGAGAGAACTGTTATTTTGGAGACATTGATATTTGAAATATTACCGGACACCAATTTATCAGAGCTGACCAAAAGTTTGTTGATAGATTAATAGTGTACTTTCTATGTCCCTACCAGTATAATGAAGACACTGGTCAGAATGCCTGAAACTAATAAAATAGGTATCGGTCGTCAACATGATATTATTAGAAGCCCTCATGAGAAGCTACTAATATGGCCGATTTCGTGATAATTTCACCATTGTAATTTTTGATAGATGCCACTCATATCGAGTTGGAGATGTTATCCAATTTTAAACGACAAGACAGTACTCACTCCAGTGACAAACTAATTCAAACGTTGTACTTCAAGTTTCATGGTTGGGATGGTTGTCACTGGTGTTTTGATTCATAAAAGTTAAAAGGAGCATTATTTCAGTCTTCATTGGGAGAGTTTGATCTGTCGTTCAGTCCTGATCTCTACAGATATTGTTTTCTTTATACCTCCAACAATTATTATCTTGGCTAACATAAATGTTGTCTCACCAGACAACTAAGATGAAATCCTTGAAAATATTCCTTTCATTAAGGCTCATCTCCATTCGAAATGGCTTTGAGTGTCAACTATCTCCTTACGATTACACCGTGCACACAAACTGTAGTACATACATACGTAAAGAGAATTTTGTGTGGCAAATCTTGAAGAAAAGATGAACTCGAGTATATGTCATTTCTTGAATTTTCGATGAAACTGTTTGAACTTGCCTTGATGCAATAATTCATTTTCTTCTGCCTCACAATGTATTTGATGCCACTCAGTAGTAAATGCTTCTGTGTGTTATTTTAGAATGAGCGACATGGACGATAAGGACCGCTCAAGAGACAGAGATCGTCCTAGACGAGAAAGGAACTCTCGTTTTAATGACAGCGGCAGAGACCGCAGCAATGATCGTGGCAGAGAACCAAGAAGTATGAAATCTTCCCAGAATAGAGTGTACGTATCAAATATTCCTTACGAATACCGCTGGCAAGACATAAAAGATCTGTTTCGTAACCAAGTTGGTGATGTTCAGTTTGTCGAATTGTTTGTTGATGATAATGACAAGCCTAAAGGTAGTGGTATCGTTGAGTTTGCTGATTCGGCTTCTGTAAAGAAATGCATGGAGCTCATGCAACGCTATGAAGTGAAAGGTCGCAAGTTGGTCATAAAGGATGATGCAGGTGTTATAAGGGATAAACACGGGGCCATCATTGGAGGCGGTGGCTCAAAGAGAAATAGAGACAACGATAGGTTTCGAGATGATCATCATAGAGATATGGGCGGTAGTAATTTGTCGCTGAGAAACGACGACGGCAAGTGGGGTAACACATATGGTCTGAGTCCTCATTTTCTAGAATCGTTGAATATCGATGCTCCTCTTGTTAATAAGGTGTTTGTCGCAAATGTAAGTATGATTTTATTTGTCTATTTGTTGTTTGGTAGGAACGATGGATTGTATGCCTCGTGTATTTGGAAATAATGATAGTTGTATTGGATATTGGCAGGGAATGGAAGGATTTGATGCTTACTCCGGGTGTGTAGCATCACAAACGGGTTAATCTCACTGCATTAAACCTGGTTGACTGATATATTTGTAATTTTAGCATTTTTTCATAATGCGGAGTACCCTCCTCTTGTTGCAGATTTGATTATTTCTGTGAATAATTTCTTTGTCTCCCTGATTTGGTATACCCATTGGGGCTAGGAGTGTCAACCGAGCAGTACATTGAAACAGTAACAGCTTTGAAAGAGCTTTTGAGAATAATATTCATAAATGTTCTTCGATAAAAAATTAATAGCTTTGTGGTCATTTTGTTGATCTTCAAATAAGACTTTCATACTGATTCTTTTAAATTCAGTAACGTGAGTGAATTAAAAACTTTTTTGTTCTGTTTATCATTTCTTGAGTAATAAGATTCAATTGTAATAACAGACGTTTTTTGTTTATTCAACTGGGGATGACTAGTTTTGTCTGTCCACAATTTAAATCTTTGAAGGTGTTTGATTCATGCAGAAAAAGACCACTGCCAGAAATCAAAAAAATATCGGGCATCATTCTATGGCCTTATAAACCAGCCTTCCTCACGTAATTATTAATTGAGTAGTTTATTTATATATTATATTATTGGCTTTTTCCTCAAAAGGTCATGAGCTGTAGACATCTGCAATTGTCTTGGAAAACTTCTGAAAGGTTTACGGAGGAATAATTTTTTCTCTTCATCGACATATGGGGTACAATTTTTTTTAACAGGGGCTAAGGCCTACATTTACTTCTAATCTTTGTTCAACATCCTCTTCTTGAAATATTAGAACAATCTGTGAAAGAAGAAAGGTTTTCTACTACTTCATGAACATTTATTTTATAATACAAGAGGCTTGCGAATGGAAGATATATATACTGGGTGAACCAAATTACTTGACAGGATTACTGTTGAATTCTGGGACAGGAGAGCCTTCATACTTCATGTTGAAACCTTTTGATTGTTGGATGGGGGCAATTTTTTGGGATTTCCTGATTTTTACACCGGTTTAAGTTCATTAAATATCAATTGAAATATTTTTTTTGTTCGATTTTGTAGCTGAATAAAATTTTGTACATATCTTTCATTTATTGAATTGACATGTGCATACTTGCAGCTCTTTGTTTTTATAAGTGAATTTTTTTCGAATGAAAAATCTTGACGAAAATGGTGAGTTCTTATGTCAGTTTGCTCATTGGAAAAATGGCCTCAAGTAATTTTTTTTTCACGTAGCTTTACATTTGTGTTTCGGCTAATCTCCCAAGAAAACGAACTAGTGAGTTGATTTGGGCTGAAAATTAAATCATCCTCTTCTTTGGCAGAGTAAGTTTCTGAAAACTCGTTTGGAATGGATGGGGAATATATTTCGGATGTTACAAAATCATTGATATATTTGGGAAATTGCTTCTTGAAAAGGCTTATTGCAGATCGATTCACACATATTTCTCATGTGGGAATTGAGCAATTCAAGGTTATCTTTGGGAACATATCTTGTCTGATAAGTCTTTCCAATATTTAGTTTTAATTGTGCTTGTTTTAATATCATTGGAGATCAAGCAGGAATTGATAGGTAGGAATGGCCACCCAGTATATAGTAGCTCAAGAAATTCAGTTGACAGGGATTTTCACATCATTTTGAAACGGTGTGCCTAAACTGAGTAGATACTTCCTGGCACGGTCAACTTTTGATTATCAAAATTTTCCCTTGAGAGAAGCCCTTCATCAAGGACTTGTTTTCTATTCTATTAAAATATTGGTTTCATCATCACATATGTGATCCAATGATAGGTTTCTACAAAATTGTTGGGGGAATAATCAAATTTAGTATTTGTGTGGACATAAGGGTGGTCTCTAAGTATTCTAAACATACACGATGGTAGTTATTTACATGATTTCAAGTAGAATCAAAATTCAGAATTCAAAAAACTTTGAGAATACAAAACTGGTTCCAATAAACTCTAAATCCAAAAATTTTTTCTCCGTATTCTCTTGTGATAACTGAAATTGTAAAATATTATTGTGAAATTTTCAACTTGAAGTATTGTAAGTAATTATCGATTGATTTTTTAATACTAAGGAACCACCATCTAGGAAAAACCATTAACTTTTGTAATATTTTGTTGATAATACATAAAACAAGGTAATGTATCAATTTTTTGTGTGTCAATTGGATTTTGTTTAATTTACCTATACATTTTCAGTTGGAATATAACATAGACAAAAAGAAATTGAAAGAAGTATTCAGACTAGCTGGGAGAGTTATCCATATTGATATTCCTTTCGATAAAGATGGTCGAAGCCGAGGTTTCGCCGTTATTGAATTTGATCATCCAGTCGAGGCTGTCCAAGCTATTTCCATGTTCCACAACCAAGTCCTAAATGATCGCACCATGGCCGTAAGGATGGATAGAGCAAATGAGTCTTTCAAACTTCCTGACGGTCTCAAATCTATTGGTATGGGCTTGGGACCAAATGGAGAACCTTTGAAAAATGTTGTCCACAATTTACCTTCTTTGGGCAGCAATACTCAATCTGCTGGACCAGTGGGTGCTGGACTGTTGGGTGCAGTTCCTAACAATTCCTTGCAGTTGGCTAATGCACTTTCAGGTACATATCGATAACACCACTTTAGACAGATTATATGCTTTCATTTAAATATATAATTTCTTATAAATTTTGTGAATCTGAGTTGGAAAAATCATGGAAAATGTACATTCATCTCTTTGTTGGCATATATTGTTGAGATAGGTGTTCAATACCCCCTTTTTTTTTGACTATATTCTTCATATAGTAGTGATGTGATAATATAATGATGGGTGCTTTCAAAAAAAGATTTTTATAAAGTTTTACTGTGCCAGCGTGTGAAAATACCTGCTACCGCCTATGGAAAACCACATACTACTCAGTTTGTAACAGGGTTGGCCTGATTAAAATCACGATTTAAATCGCTTGATTTTTAAAATTAAAATCATAATTTAAATCAATTTTTGTTTTTTTATTCAGAACCAGATAACAACATGATAAAAAAGTTTTCTCGAAGATCAAAAGGAGTATCTGCTTTCAGCAAAAACAACAAAGAAGAAGTAAATAATTCCAAATTCTTAAACTAAACCTAACACCTAAATTTTATTACTGTATATTTTCAGTCTATTCATTTTCGTTATACAATTTAAACAAAAACACGAGTTTTCCTCCTTTTTCTATGCCTAATCTGTTTCTGATATCCGAGTGTGTACAACTAGCGAAATGCATGAAATAGTTGGACAACGTCAATTTATAGGTTGAGAAGGAAAACAAGCCTCGGCAGGAATATTCTTGCAAAAAGCACAACAAACGCGTTCGTGTTCGTGCCTCACTCGGCACTGTATAGCGAGTGTATAGGACAGAAGGAAAACAAATCGCGACAAGAATTTTCTTGCAAGAAGCGCGAAAAATGCGTTGTCACAAGTTTTTGGGCCGCAAATTGTATTAAAATTCTTAGACTCATACATTAAAATAATCAACAATAATTTCAAAGAATCAAAATGCTCAAATTTTATATTAAAATTTAAAAAATGAAAAAATCAAATAAATCTTGTATTAAAATTTTTAGACTTATACATTAAAATAATCAACAATAATTTCAAAGAATCAAAATGTTCAAATTTTATATTTAAATTTGAAAAATCAAATGAATCGTGATTTTTTTAAAAATCAATGATTTTTAATTTTTTTAATAATCAGATTTTGCCCCATTCTGGTTTGTAAACAATTACAAACATTATTTAATTTTATAGGACTGGGCAATGTCGGCGCTCTGGGTAACCTTACCAATCAACAAGTATTACAGGCTGCCAATCTGACCGGGTTAGCGAACAATCTTTTGGGAAACGGTTTGGGGGGATCTGATTTGTCGTCGCTCGTCCAGAACCCCTTGGCTGCCCAAAATACGACGACACAACAACAGTTGGCCGCTCTCGCTGCTCAAAGTTCTGCTTCCAACTTGACCACCGGTAATAACTTCGGGAGGGGGCAAAGCGGCGGCGGAGGTGATAATGCGTATAATAGTCTCGCCTCCCAAAATGCTGGAGGGTTCCCGTCTGGCAGCTTGGGTACCGGGAGAGGATTTCAGAGCAACAGTAGTTTGAACAGTTTCGGGAACGATAGGATGAGCTTTACCGGAAACAATTCGTCGTCTTTGGGTAGAGACAGGCAGCAGGAGACCAAGAGTTTTTCGAGAAAGGTTTTGGTGTCAAATGTAAGTTATATAACTGTTGATAATTGAATCATGACAACGAATTGAGTCTTTGAAAAAATGCTATATTAAATTTTCAAATGCCGCAAAGTTTTATCTCAGTCTTTTTGAAGGCGGAAACACATGGTTAGCTTCTCTGTATTCATCTATGAACATGTCTGGCTCATTGTCTACTTTATATAAGACGTTCTATGTTTTGTGAAATATTACTTACTGAAAAGTGTTGTTTGTGAATATATTATATTTTATGCAAATAGGGTCATCACTGAAAATATTCACTTGAAGTATCAATTCCATAAGAAATGCAAATGCATTTTTTTTTGCAAATTTAAATTAAGTAGAAGCCCATTTGACATCAAAAAGGAACACACATTGGAATATAAAATTGAAAAGGAAGTTGCTTTTCTAACAGTTTCTCGTGGATTTTCATTCAGTGCACAACTGTGCGTGAAATTACAAGTTATTTAATAAATTCTGCAAGGTTCAGAATAGAATAGAAATATGCTTTATTGCCCAAGAATAAATTCTCTTTGACAAAGTATAATCACAAAAATATAAATATATATAAAAATAAATGTATGTACAATACATAAAAATATCATTAGTCATGTTACTACAGATACGAATATACGAACAGTACCCTAGCATATCAGAGATGTGATTAAATAGCAATACGAACCGAAATAAAGTTTAAAGCGGAATAATAAAACGTGGTTACATATTATGTTATATGTCCTGTCATACATTTAAAAGATTCATTTTATTACATTATAGTTACCTATATCGCAATTACGCTGTTTGCGACATGTCAGCATGGTATTCATCCAGGCTATAATAGGCTTTATCAAGAAGCAGATTCTTTACCGTTCTTCTAAAAAAATTTTGATTTAAAATATTCTTAGTTGACAGTGGTAAGTGATTGAATATTTTTTTCCCTCATACATATTAGAATGTTTTGTTAAGGTGATTTTAGGTATTGGGAGGTGAATATTACAGTTTTGTCTAGTATTATGAGGTCTATTTTCAGGTGAATCCATAATATATCTTTTGTGAATCAGGTGTACTACTTCAAGAATAAAAATGCACACTACGGTCAATAGTTGATGTTGTACAAACAGGTTTCTGCAGCTATCTGTGTAGTTTGCCCTACATGAATATCTTACTGATCTCTTCTGTAGTACAAAGACCCGATTAAGTAGTTTTTTGCTGCAGAATCCCCAGAAAGCAATGCCATGTCGCAAATGGGATTCTACTAGGGCGTAGTGAGTTGATCTGGCTGTAGTGATGTCTAATTCATTAGCAACAGTTCTTACAGTGAATGATCCAGAGGCCAATTGAATTTCAACTTATTGTCTATGTGTAAACCAAGAAACCTAGTACAACGTGTTTCTTCAATATTGATATCAAGTTATCATAGTTGAATTTGAGTATTTTGGTCTTGTTTACATTGAAGCAAAGGAAGTTAGAATCACACCATTGCTTAATTTTTGATATATCTGAGGACACTACTTGTTTTAGGGATTCTGCGTTTTTCCCATGCCATGATAATGTAGTACCGTCTGCAAAAATTTTGAAGGATCCCTCAATATTTATTGTAGCGAGATCATTGAGGTACAGTAAAAACAAAAGGGGTCCCAAAACAGATCCCTGTGGTACCCCACAGCGAATCGCCGAAAGATTAGAATATACATCTTGAACTATTTGTGATCTATTCTCGAGGTATGACCTGAACCATTCGAGACTTGTACCTTTTATTCCGTAACGATGCATTTTTTGCAATAGTATTCTATGATCAACACAGTCTGAAGCTTTCGAAAAGTCACAGAACACCGCTGCAGTAGCGTCTCCTTCATTTAGATTCACGTAACCTTTTCTAAAAACGATAATATTGCGTCATTTGTACTTTTAGAAGTTTGAAATCCGAATTGGCATTCATATTCCGAGCACGATTTTTTGCATCATCGAGAGATAAATGAATGAAAAGTTGCATTCCAATGTGTTTCCTTGGGATGTCAATGAACCTACCTTCTAGTAAATCTATTTGTTTGTTGTCGGAAGATTTTATCATTCAACATTGTTTGACATTTCTGTATCATAAATTACTTGTATATTTTACTTGAGTGTGTTTCTTTTCAGTTGCCACCAACAGCAAGTTATAAAATGCTACATGAAAAATTCACCGAATTCGGCGATATTCATGGATTCGAAGAAAAAGCTCATGGAAGTGTGCTCATTACTTATGGATCAGACTGGCAGGCAGAACGAGCTATCAGTATCCTTTAATCACATTCTCGAAAATTGATTTCATGACAAGTCCAGTCTATGACCATTTTCCGTGTATTTATCCTATACAGCACCGATTCGCATGAAAATTTGAATTCAGGATCTACATACCCACTACCCTGTGCCAAGGGTAGCTTTCTCCCTGGGGGTGGATGCCACCCCTTCTTGGGAGTGAACAATTTTTTATTGGAAATGATTGCAGAAATCAATTGATTGACTAATTCTGAGCACTTTTTGTTCAATGAAGTTTTTTCTGAAAAGCAATACTTTTCGACTTATTCGCAAGTGAAGTTGTCGGTTTTCAGGCAAAAAAAAACAGATCCTTTTTCGCGAATAACTGGAAGAATATGCATCTAATCGAAAAACCTGCGGAGAGCAAAATTATAGCTTTTAAAAAAACGAAGGCGATTGTTTATTTGTGATGTATGCAAACCCACTACAAACTGAATAATTGCTTGTTGAAAATTGATTGGTATTTTGAAACGCCAAAATGGAAAGTTTCTACGTACAATAGCCAAAAACCAATGCATTTTTCAAGAAGAACTAATTGGACCTTTTTTGAAGTCTTTAAAAAATCCTTCATTTCTGTTATTTATGAAAGTTTCTAGCATCAAAGCTGACCGAGGTATGAAGGAAATGATGTTGAATCCTAATTTTTCGTTGAAAAAAAATTGAATAATTTCCCACTTTTACCCCCTTTGAAAAAAATCGTTGTTACTCCATAATTCACTTAATTCATGTTCTCTTAATGAGTTCTGAGTTTTTCATCAATTGTAAGTACGTAGTTTTAGAAAAAATTGAGATTGAAGAGAAAAAATCATATACGTAATTCAGCGAAAAATTCCCATTTCTTCGAAATAACTCGAAAAATATTGATCTCATGCAAAATTTTCTAGAATACAAAACTGAAGGTTATTCTTCTCTGAAAATTTCAGTGTTTCATTTTTTCTGCAGGATGAAAATATAAAATATGGCCAGTTCAATATTGTGAGAGTTCGCGCAAAGTACCTTTTTTGAGCCCTTTCAGCATGAGCCTTTTCAAAATTATAATCCGAAACGAAAAATCATGTGAATGAGCTTGAAGCTCTCGAAAGAAGCTACAAAATACTTTTTTGGTGGATTTGATTGCTTGAAAACTAAGCGAGTTATGAGAAAAAAACAAAAAAAAATATTTCTTTTTTGGATTGAGGTGGCCTTTACTTGATGGAAATCCATAGTTATTACGCTATAAGGTAGACACGATTGAATTTCCACAAAATTTTTCTTCTTTTTTCACTTCTTCAAGTTCTTCCCAACCCTCACCGCCCGTTGACCACAAAAAAATATACATATAGTTCCACTAGGCCTAATGTACAAACTCTAATTTCTACAAAAATTGTTTTCGGTTTTTTTACCATAGCTCGCTTAGTCTTCAAGCAATCAAATCCACCAAAAAAGTATTCTGTAGCTCTTTCCTTTTTCCAAAACTATGTACTTACCGTTGATGAAAAACTCAGAACTCATTATAAGAACATGAATGAAGTGAATTATGGAGTAACAAAGATTTTTTTTCAAAGGGGGCGGGAAGAGAGGATGAGTTGTTCACATTTTTTTTTTCAACGAAAAAATAGGATTCAACATTATTTCCTTAATACCTCGGTCAGTTTTGATGCTAGAAACTTTCATAAATAACAGAAATGAAGGATTTTTTTAGGACTTCAAAAGAGGTCGAATTAGTTTTTTCCCGAAAAATGCATTGGTTTTCGGTTATTGTACGTAGAAACTTTCTATTTTGGCGTTTGAAAATACCAATCAACTTTCAACAAGCAATTATTCAGTTTGTCAGTTTTAAAAAGCTATAATCTTGCTCTCTACAGGTTTTTCGATTAGATGCATTATTTTTCAGTTATTCGCGAAAATCGATCTGAAAACGTGTTTTTTTTTGCCTGAAAACCGACAATTTCACTCGGGAATAAGTCGAAAAGTATTGCTTATCAGGAAAAACTTCATCGTACAAAAAGTGCTTAAAACTAGTCAATCTATTGATTTCCACACTTATTTCCAATGAAAATTTTTTCACCCCCCAAGAAAGGATAGCATTCACCCCCAGGATGAAAGCATCCCTCGGCACGGGGTATATTTTGAAATAGAGGGTAAGTAGAACCTATTCCAAATTTTTATATGAATCGGTGCTGTATGGGATAAATACACAGTTTACACTTTTTTCACCGTCATAGACTGGAGTAGACAGTCTTGGCAAACTTTTACTCACAAAAATGTGCAACTGAAATGAATTTTTTCCTCGCGTCCCTATTATCCCTACTTTTATATTTAATATTTATTTCCTGATCGTTATGGTTTCCTTCTCAAATATTCCCACGTTTCTTTCTCTCCCTTCCCCCATTATATTTCATGAAATTTTTGATATCTCGGCTGTTTTTTCATTTTATATACAAATTTTTTAAAATTGCAGGCTATGCAATATAAAAAATATATATTTTTTTAGGAACCAGTTTTAATTTTGTTTTCCTTAATCATTTACTTCAGAAAACCTGGATAAGGCTCGCATAGATGGAAGAATGATTGACGCCAGATTGTTTTTCTAGATCGTTCTTAATTGTTTCATTGTGAATGTCCCACGTTTATATCATTTTAAGGAAATTGTTTCTTTATTTTTCGACAGTAGAATGACTACTAACAGGATTTTAGATTTAGAACTGTAAATGTGTAGTTGATAATTTCATTATGGCTTTACGCATTGATGTATTCATTTAGGTTCCAGCATTTCATGACTGTTTTGTGTATTGGAGAGTAATACATTTTTACACTATATTCACAAACTGTTTTTTTCTGAATCTCTCCTGGTATTTGATTTGAGTTCAGTAATCAAGTTTCCGTGTCATCGGACGCGAAACAGGCATCAGAGGCCACAAAATGATATTTAGTGACCGTTACCCAGGGTAATGGCCGGCAATTTTTTTTAGGCCGTTGCCCAAAGTAACTGACGGCAAATTGAACGTTTGTGTTGCTAAATATTTCATTTCCATAGAAACACTGTGCTTAAGATGTCTAGAAGGATGTTATACCTGGGCATGTTTGGGGTATACTTGGCGACACACGCCTACATGATAATCATGCTTAAATCAGCTCAGATGGCGTTTGACGAAAGATTTTCGGAACGGCGACTACGGCTCTGATTTTTATTTTTTTTCACGCACTGTATATCGTTTTGGCTACAACCTAGATTAATTGTTCCAAATACTGGTCAAATTCCCTACAATTGTGTTCCTTTCATTCGATTTTGTTTTTTATGAGTATGACATTAGATTTTGCTCATTTTGTTGACTGCTCGAATCAAAGAATATAGTTTGTCGATCGATCGGTTGACTATGCACTTCCAGAGAAACACCACAATACGTGAAAATGACACTAATGACAGAAAAGTGTCGCCATAAAATTCCAAACAATATCGCATCAGTCCCAGCACCATCCTTCTAGACATCTTAACTGTGCTATTGACGCCATCAGTTCACTTTTATATATTTGTGTTGAAACGCTGTTTCTTCAAAACGACAATGTTTATTGGAATTATATAATTTTAACGGTTGCACGAAAAATATTGTATATGTTTAAAAAAAGATGAGGAGAAATAATGGCATTCAGAGAAATAAAGAAGTCGTTTTTTCTTCCGGGTCTGTTCTAGTCTCTCCAAAGAGGAAGGACTTTCAATTCCAGAAGTGAAGGGAACGTTGTAGTTTATTTAAGAAACTGCATACAACTGGGTGAAGGTTTTGGCTTTTTCGGTGTGTAATAATGGGTTTTTTTGTTTCTTTGTTGTTGTTTTTTGCGGTTTGTTTAAATTTTTATCAGAGTTTAAAAAAAGAATTTTTGTTTAAAAAAGAAGTTTTCGGTTCTTTTCTGTTTTCTGGGGTGGGGTGTGGAACCTTTTTGCAGCTTCGAGGTTTTTTGTTGTTGAAAATTACGTCTTGGGTGTTTTTTCGGTGTTTCTGTTTTTTTTTTTTCTTGTTTTTCCCTTGTTCTTTTCCTGGTGGTGAACTGCGGTGTGAGTTGTCCTGGTCGAGGTTGAGGTTGTTGTTGGGGATTTTCTGGGTTTTTCTTGTTTTGTCTTTTAGGTTGGTTTGTTTTTTTTAACTCGGTGAGGGTTTCGTGTGTGGTTTTGTGCGTTGTGGTTTCCTCTACTAGAGTTTCTGTTGTTTTTGAGACCGAAGGTTTGTTAAACGTGATTTGCGATAGAAGGTTTAAGAAAAAGCGGATTCACGTACAGAAAAATGCGGTTTGTGCAGGAGATACGGCGTTTTGCTAGTAGAGAGAGTAACTTTGCTAGAATACGTGGTTTTTGAAGATACGATGTGTTTGTTTCCTTTACAATAAGATACTGCTTTCTGCGGGAAGAAGAGAGAGGGATACGGAGAAAGGTATGGCTGCAGAATGTTTTCAAGAACTCGAGGTTATCTTGCCTCGGACGGAGCGTCCTCGGCGATAATCTATCTCTTGGAACACGAAATAGCATTTATTCACGACTACTGTGTACCCAGGAACAGTGCTAGGACGGTTCAAGGACTGCTGAAGTGTCCGAAGACAAATTACTAAAGTGGGTAATGTTCACTCATCTATTGACGCAAAATTTGGTGTATCACAATGAAGTGTCTTGGGTCCTTTACTATTTCTCATTTATATAATTATATATATATATATATCGATGACGACAGCTTATGTCAAAATTGCGACTTTATGAATTTATTTGCTGATGATACTCTGTTAACCACATCTCATAAAGAAAATCTTGTGGAAAGTCGTTTCGGTTAACCTGGTTACAAATTTACTGTCCCGTAAATCAAAAATTTTATAAATTTTATATTTACGGAACGCGGTTCCTGTCAAAATCGCTGTAACCGGTGAAACCGATATGTTTATACCTGATTAGAATAGGCGTGGTCTGTCAAAGTTGTCATTAAATCTGTAACCCGAACAACCGCTGAATTTTATCGGTTGCAGTGGTAATTTGATCACAGGACACTTTTGGATGTGGTTAGTTGTGAGGACGTAGATAGGATATAAAATTATTTTTTGAACATACCAACATAAAGTGTTACCACGACTAAGTCTGTTTTTGTTTTGTTATTATTGTGATAAATAAAATGATATTCAAAATGTTATGTAAAGTTGAATTGGAATATTTTTCCTGATAGTTGTAGGGATATAATCAGGGCTATTCACTAAGCAGAGTTGTTATTGATAGCGACTAAAAATTGTCGTTATGTTCAAGGTCAGTTGCTAAGCGCGAAATTGGTATTCACTTTTCAAGTTAAGTTGCTACTATAATGACCAGTTGCTGTGAGTAGTGGTTTACAGGCAACTGCTTCAGAAATCTTGTAACCACCGTCATTATGGCAAGTTATTATCAGAGTCGCTACGACGGTTAGCAACTGCGATAACCACTTTACTTTAGTGAATAGCCCTGAATGTTTCTTCTGTGAATTATTTTGGTATATTGCGATTAAAAATATATTTAGGTTTCCACATATTAAAGTTTTTCCTTATCCCAGTATGTACCTGACGGTCCCTCAAGAGTTCTATTTACGTTCTCTGTAAGCTTGCATATATTTATATACACATTCATGGTGATCCATTTCAATTTCAATGAGCAAGGAACGAAAATTATGAAAATATAAAACAATTTAAGCAAATACCAGGTTTATAATTCTAGTTTTGTACACGAAAAACTCACAAGTAAAACTAATATGAGGCACAGAAAGACATTGTCTCTCTCTCTCTCTGTATTGGGATGGTCTTTGCTTCCGAGCAGGCGCAGTCGACCACTCGGAAGCAAAGACCATCCCAATATAGAGAGAGAGAAAGACATTGGATTTATATAGTGCCAAAGAATACAATTAATAATTAATTAAGGTCAAATGAATCAGGTAGGTAAAATTACTTCTTCTAATTTTCAATAAAGTCTTTTTCCTTTTATTATTATGATTCTGTATGACAAGTGACAAGCGTTCCGTATATCGAAAATTTCAGTAACCGCTGTCAACCGGCCAAAACCGCTGTCAACCGCTCTGGTCAACCGAAACGATTTACGGAACATATCCAAAGATTTGAAGGTAGCTGTGACAAAAAATTATATCTGCTCGGATGAAATTCATGAATACTTGAACGTCAACAAGTTGAAACTAAACGTGTCTAAAACAAAAGCCATGATTCTGACCACAGAATATAAATATTTATGGACATGGATGGAAATTACGAATTTGGGTTCTGTGACCACTGAAATGTATAATAAATGACTGGAATGCTCTTAGTTCCTCTGCGCACCCTGATAAAGTGATAACTGATAACTGTAGGAGAAGAAAGGAGGCACATGAAATCTATCAGTGAAATAGTTCTTTAGTTCTCTCTAAAACAAAATCCTCTTCTGCCACGATATCCATAAGGACAAGGTGTTGAAATAATCGAATTTGGTTATTAGCCACTAAAAAAAACAACCCCCCCAAAAACAACAAAAAGGCCAAACCAAACAAAAACCCACCACCCCCCAAACCAACCCACAAAAACCAAAACAAACAAACCAACCCAACGGTTCACATCAACATATTTCCTTGCAAGCAGGCCGAAGAATACCTATATGAATATGGCTTGACAATATAGATATTTACTCATATCGTCAGGCCTACACCAAGGGCACCTATACCGCAAAATTACAAAATAGAAATCGTAAACCACGTAATTTCCTTCATAATTACGATAATAATCTCGATTTCAATTACCGTTGAGGTTGCTACGAGACAAACAAATATGGAGGAGAGTAACGCTTTGTTTATGGCAGACGGAAAGAGAAACAAACCAGCAGGCTGATTGACAGTTGTCTTGTGACCTCACATGCCCGCCGTTAAATTACCATTGTTGCTTATGGAAGTACGGTTTGTTTGTCCAGCAGGCTGATTGACAGTTGTCTTGTGACCTCACATGCCCGCCGTCTATAGACCGCGAGCATATGACGTCGCACGCATCAGCCTGCTGGACAAACAAATCGTATTTCCATAAACAACAATGGTAATTTAATTAGATTATAATTGCAATTCTGAGATACAAAATGCATGAATATAACGTTGCCCATTTCAACTTATCAGTACTCAAATCTCCTCTTCTAGTTGCTTGAAATCACAATTCACGTCTCTTAACAGCAAGCGGATTAATATTCTTTCTATGTCAAAATAGACGGGAAATGATGGATTGAAACTTCACAATAGCTCAAAATTGATTTATTATCGAGAAGAAGAAAATGTAAATATGACACAAATGCACAATAAGCATTTATAGATCCACTTGTTTGTCCAGGCAGGCTGGATTTACAACTGTCTGATTTACTGTCGTCTGTCAGATATGCCCGCGATCTATAGGAAAGTTACAAATTTCACGGGTTTATTGGCGAAAGGGCAAAGATTAGGATGGCCGACTTCGGTGATTTTATTTGTCATTCCCCCCGCTCCCCACCAGCTATAAGTGACGTCACCCGGCCTACACTACGATTCGCTTGCCGTAAGACCCCATGCATTTTTCTCGGTTTTTAAAACCTTTTATCTCGATATTTTCATGGCAAACCTGTTGATTTTCAGCTTGTTGCTTGCTGGTTGGTGTGTTGATTTTTATTTGACCCATTGTGTTTTTACAATTCTAGATGACTTAGTTTGCTGTGGATGAACCATAACTTGAACTGATGATAAGTGCGTTTTGAACACCATTCCGTAATAGGCACTTCGATTTACTGAATTTATTTGTGTGAATTTTGAATGTGAAAGTTGGGCTTTGGGCTCATTTTAATAACTAGGAATGACGAGTTTTATGAGTTGACGTTCAATAATGAACTTACCTATGAGGGAGTTATTTTAAAAGAGAGTATGAAGTGCTGATAGGTTCCTATGGATTTATTTAAAAGAATCTTAAGAATTCAAATTTGAAAAAAAATTAAGTTGCTGAAGGCGAATTAGTGAAGACAATGCATAATTTAGTGCATTATGCATTACTCAAATAACAGAAAATTATATTTCCCAGTTGAATAAATTCATTTAGGTAACCCAAATAAGTTTTACTCGATATACCAGAGAAAAGCATCAGAAGTGGCTGTTTTCAGCTAGTAGATGTGATTTTCCTTAATTTGAGTTGTGTATAATCTACTAAATTATGCATTATGTTGAAACTTTTCCTAGAGATCAATTACCTTAGCACCAAACTGAGATTTTCGCACTCGATGCGTGTTTCGCTAACAAACTTTCAAGTGAAAAAATATGAAGTAACACTGATTATGTCAACGCTTAAGCATTTTTCGAGAGCTAATAAAGATTAATTATATTCACCTCAAATATTTTCAATAAATCTAAAAAGAAAACAAACAATAGTGTCCTTTCACGAAGTGGAATTCAAGATTCAACACGCACTCAATAGTCCATTCAATTCTAACTGAAAGTCAAATGATAACACAAACACTGAAGAAAACGACCGACAAATTTCACCAACAGGAAGAAAAATTTCTATCAATAAAAAAGTATGAAAACACACGGGTTCTTATGGCAGACATTCAGTTCTGTAGGCCAGGTGACGTCAAATGACGATGCATATTGGCGCATGTGCAGTTGAAATTTGGCCAATGTACGGAGATAGGAAATGAGTCATCCTTTGTTGTGTATAATCATTGGCGAAAGGGTACCTAAGGCTAGGGGCAGGGTTCGGGGAAATCGAGGTTGGCAATTCTGGGGTAAATTGGGTAAATTAAAAATCTCTATAGGTGGCATAACCCCATAGAACCAAAGATAAACAGAAAAGTGCAAAGAAATTGTCACGGACCACACAAATATATATATTTTATGATATGGTTTTATGTGGCTGAAAGTATTTTTAAGTCATTTCTTTAATTTTCATAAGTGTAAGGAGTTTCTTAGAGTAATATTTCACCAGCTTCAAAGTGTTTCTATTAGTTTAGTTATTGTGTTGTACAAAAAACTTTTTGATCAGTTATTATGCCGGGAAACAAGTGCTGTGTAACGGGCTGTTTGAACACTTGGGGAACGCTATTAAGCTCGAGTAGATCCTTAAGTTTTCATACATTTCCGAAGAATACTGTTGTAATGCAAGAGTGGAAAGCATTTTGTAATAAACTCGATACGTGGATTTTGACGAATTATTTTAGAATATGCTCGGAGCACTTTTATGAAAATGATTGCGAAATAACAGGAGAGGACCAACCTAAGTCACGAGTGAGGTTGTTGAAAAACGGTGAGTTCTGCAAAAATCGGATTTACCGTTTCAGCAAAGAAATCACGGCCAGATGGAAATCACTTTTTACAAAATACTGTTTGTTTTACATTCTTCTCAAGAATTTTTGGGGAGTCTAAAATAATTGATGTGTATTTAAGAAAATGTGCTGGAAGAGATTTCATAAGGAGGTGCATCAGAAACATGTGTTTCAGAAATATCAAAGCCGAAAAAGGATTTTAAAAAATTCAACAGGAATTCCAGGAACAAAAGGAGATGATAGAAAAACTCAAAGAATGCAACACATTCCTAGGAAATGAACTGGCTAAAGAATGAATGAAAAATAAAAATTTGGAAAAAGTAATTTTGAGAACAAGTCTCTACCAGAATCTTGCCAAGTCGATTGAAAGAGAGAATTTTAGAATCTTTGTGAGGAACGATATCCAGTGCTCGGCTTGATGTTATTCTGAAATTGAAGAAGAAAGTGAAGTGGTCTAATGATGACATCTCCAGAGTTATCACTCTAAGATATTTCAGCAAACAGGCGTATTTATATTCATAGAAAGGAAATTATCCTCTTCTAAATGTGAGAACATTGCAATTATACTGTAGTGAAATCAATATGACTTCAGGTTTGCTGAAGGATGTACTCAGATTTATGTCACTTGGTGCATTAAATATGACTAACAAGGAAAGGTCTATAGTATTATTATAAGATTAAATGAAAGTTTCATCAAATCAATATATGAATATGATAAAAAACAAGATGAAGTTGTAGTTACAATTATGTTCGAATTATAATGGCAAGAATAAGTTTATCTGGAAATTGGAAGCAACCGGTATATAATGGCTTCAACAGTAATATGAATAAAGATTTACTGATAGAAATCATTATTGCTTTACGCGGTGCATCATTTGATGTTGTAGCAATAGTTGGATTGAATTGCTCACATTAAAATGAATATTTGTGATAGACTGGTGGAAGTTGAAAAAAAAAATTATAACATTTACACAATACCAGAAATACACGATATATTTTAAATTAGTAAGGAGTATAGGCATTCCATTGACGCATGAATAGATGTAACATTCAACACATTGCCTAAATTGATGACTAATTATACCTACAACTTAGTCAAGATAGAAATGAAAGGTTTGTATTAAAAATTATTTGTGATATATGAGGACGTGATACAGTGAAAGTTTTTGTTTTTCGATTATATCAATCAGAGAGGAAATACACACACACATACACACACGCACGCACACACGCTCGCACGCACACATACACAAACAAACAAACACACACACACATTTACTTTGCCTCAATTTATAATATAAAAAATATGTCAAGCTACAACTTATTTGACAGAATTAAAAATGAACTTTTATGAAACATAGATTAACGGAAATTAAAAAAAATATATTTAAATTTATGACTGGTATAGGTGTAAAACTAGACCAAGGAATCATATGTAACAAACAATTTATATTTATGATTTTTTTTGTAACTGAAATAGTTTTGAATACAATAGTTCTACACAACATGGAAATATGTTGCTGTGCAATTATGTGCTCATTTCTAGGATCATTACTTGAGTACTGCTGTACCGATATTCTGTTAGGAGAAGTAAATTTATACTTTTGTACAGTTTCGGAAATACATATCATATATTGACTTCAAGTCAAGTTAGATCTTTTTATAATATGCTAAACAGCTTTCATTGAATGATAATACTTGGAAAAAAAATGAATTTGAATATGTGAAATAATTCAAATTAGAAATATATAAAAAAAAACATAAAGTGAATGAATATTGATCTTGGTTATTGCGAGAGGAATTTCTCTATACCTTTCCACTGCTACAATTTAATTGACAATACTTTGGATTTTTTTTCATATATTAAATATATCACAAACTGACAACTAACACATGCAGCAGTTTTGAGTAGTGAGAAGTTCAGCCTTCACTTCTCAATAGGAACATTTAAGCAGTAGTAAAAATAAATTTGGGTAATTTCCATCTCTTATTACTCAAAACTGCTGCATAATCTGATGTTACTTTTAAATAATTACATCAGTTTTTTTCGTGATGCTATTTTCAACTACACTACATGATTTCATTCACGAATAATCAAGGTACTCATTTTGTATGAATGGACTATATCACAATTGGTTGCATGATTACAAAGCGATATCTTTGAAGAGGCATTTTGTTCATGAGTTCATATGGATTCCTACATAAATTGAAAACTATACATTAGAAGACGTAGATAACGTTCAAAGTATAATACAAAGCTCAAACATTTTCTTGGCCTCGGAACGACTGGTAAACCCAAATACTTTTCATTTCATATACGAGTAATTATCATACTCCGACAAACTACTTCTTGCTGCACTAGGAACAGTCCCAGTTTTTTTTTAACAGAGGTATTCCTTTCGGATTTTCACCAACCATACACATTCATCATTTCTTCATTTGCTTTCGTTTTCAATTTTCACATATATCGAGATCGAGTTGAATTATCCGTCAAACACAAATACGAAGATTCGAGTATATCCACACTCCATACTTTTTCTCAAGTGATATTTACCTACATATACTCGAATATTCATAGATCTCAGTAGGAAAGCAGGTATTTTTTAGTTGTTATCTACCAATCAAATACCAGAAACTGAAATCCACTTGCATATCAGTTTAAAGTAGTATTTCACCTTAACCTCATTGACGCCCCGGTAATATGGAGGGATCGGTATGATGACATTTCGTAACCTTCCTCCTTTATACCAACGTTGAATGGTGTAGATATTTTGCAGATACTTCAATGGCAGCACTGTCATATTGTGCTCTGCATAGAGTGGCCGCGTCTAACAGCTTACAGCGCTTAAAGCGGCTGCACAAAATTTGACAGTTTTCTATGATGAACTTTTGTTTTGTAAGTGGTGAGTGGTGGCAACAATGAGTTTTAACGATTTCAATTTTAAATTTTGAGAAAATAAAACAAACGTTTCAATTATTTGGATTTGAGAATGTCTCTTGACCATTTACCTTTTATTAATTGATTTAGGTATTAATGTGTTTGAGACTCATTCTTGTTGGAGGGTCTGATGAAAATAATTTCGCTTATTATTGTATTTTCAATCCTATGAACTTCATCCAGGAAAGCACCAAAAAGCAAGATGCCTTCTGTAGACGTTGAAATTATTTTGAAAGAATATAGGTAAGCTCCTAGTTATGGAAAGGTTAACGATTTCATTACAGCTATTAACTTTTCAGCAACAAAATTTCAAAAAAGTCAATAATTGGAGTTGCACACAGATACTTGGAAAAGATTATAGTTCGCCCCAATAGTGTCATAAATAATTTTGAAAAAGAGGAACATTCTATCCTGCACAATGATGTTAAAACAATAATTGTCGGAGATATTCCATCCTATGTAAGCATACTGAAGCTAATAATTGTAGACACTGGTTTGTAATTGTCTGTTTTAGAACAAATCATTTGTTGATTTTGCCAGTGTTGAAGTGAATTGGTTTGTATACAGTTTGGATTCATGTGGTCCTGTAATGCAGAGTGAATGCGATGGAGATGAGGGTGAAATTGTAATCAGTTCGCAGTTGCCTTTACCGTCTGCGTGCTTAGTGAATCTTTGGGAAAATTTATACTATGATCACAATATCAAGCAAAATGTAGGTAATACTATCAGTTCCATTGGTGGATTCAAGTGAGCTTCTTCTACTGAAATTTTTAAAATATATTTTCTGAGGAATACTGCATGCTTCACAAACATCACCTAAAGATTGATATCAGTTCACATAGGGAAATATATTACATTTGAGGCTTTCCAACAAAAACAATGTAGAGTTTCTTTTAGCATACACTGTTATGTATTTTATATTTTGAATTTGAAGTCCAAACACAGCACTCTCCCTTCATTCAGAAAAAATGGTATCTCCAAAGTTTGGAAAACAATATCCTTCAGACCTCATTTCTTCAACATCTTTTCCCTGCAAGTTTTTCATTTTTCATGAAAAAATTCAAATTGAAATTCCACAACGGATATAGTTGAAAGATTTGGTGCCTTGCACCCGGCAATATAAAGAGAACTCGAAAATTGATGGGGCAAAAGTTCAATATGTCGCACAATATCATATGGAAAACAAAAACCCTATCATTCAATACTCTTTCCTATTCATATTAAACAATCCTTGTTTCCCTTTGACAAGAGTTGCAATACATGCAATGATGTACAAAGTACACAAGTAATCAAAATTCCCAGTAATTTCTTTACCTTCTACCTGGTTATAGACTTTTCTATGTATAGAAATAACAAGGTTTGTTACATGAGATTATAATTTGTTTCTTGTTATTGTGAATGTGTGGTATTCTCCTACACATTGTTATTATGGTGCCTAGTAACCAAGTTTATATGTAATTTTTTCTATAAACATGTTTTTTATAATTCCCAATTAAAAAAAGTTGAAATGGCTTGCATGAATTCACCTTGAGATCAATGTGTTTTATGAAATTATTTTTGCCTGTCAATTTCTAAAACCCATCACAACCGCGAAGTTACCAATAAACCTGGCCCTTTCTATTTGAAAAAGATAAAAGTGTTCAGTGCCTTTTCAAGTTCTTATAACATGAAAATTTTCGGAATCAAATTACTGTGATCAGTTATAAAACCTCTCGGCTTGTATTCTTGATGAGATATATATTGAAAAAGTCACCTATTGAAATGGGTTGCTTTCAACAATGAAATAAAGACTTGAAATAGGTAACAGGAAAGTCATAAAATGTCCCCCTCCCTTCTCCTCAACTTTTGATCAAGACAAGATATCCAAGTCGGACAATATATATATACAGGGTGTATCTAAATAACACCGAAAAAATCAAAGGGGTGATTCTGTGATGAAAATTAATGTGAGTGTTTGGTATAAAATTTTTTGAAAAAACCCTCCCCGGAAAAGTTACACCCCTTCGAAAATTAAAAAAAAAATTGGTTTTTCTTTTTCATTTTCCCTGTATATCAAGCTAAAGACACGAAACTTGGTAAACATTATCTGTCAATAAGAGTACACTTTTTGAAATTTTTTCAACCCTGAAGTATGCTTAGAAGGGGTTGATTATTTCAACCCCTAAGATATTTTTCCTTACAACTTTTTTTTAGATGAAAATTTTTTCTTTAAAAAAGTATGACTGAAAAGCTCAATTCATTGACTAGCTTTTTTAACTCTACAAGTTTTTTCTGAAACTTGAGCATTCACGAGAAAAAAATAAATAAGCTCATGTAAAATAGCATTTTATTGAACAACAGCCAACCAAATTATGATTATGATTATGAGACTTCTATAACTAAAAACAAAAGTGAACAAAAACCTGTCGAATATCGACAATACAATTATAATAAATGTTGGAAATGACCGCCTTCAGCTTCAATACAAGCATCTTCCCTTTTCCTCATAGAATTGCGTTGGCTGTTGTTCAATAAAATGCTATTTTACATGAGCTTATTTATTTTTTTCTCGTGAATGCTCAAGTTTTAGAAAAAACTTGTAGAGTTAAAAAAGTTAATCAATGAATTGAGCTTTTCAGTCATACTTTTTTAAAGAAAAAATTTTCATCTAAAAAAAAGTTGTAAGAAAAAATATCTTAGGGGTTGAAATAATCAACCCCTTCTAAGCATACTTCAGGGTTGAAAAAATTTCAAAAAGTGTACTCTTATTGACAGATAATGTTTACCAAGTTTCGTGTCTTTAGCTTGATATACAGGGAAAATGAAAAAGAAAAACCAATTTTTTTTTTAATTTTCGAAGGGGTGTAATTTTCCGGGGAGGGTTTTTTCAAAAAATTTTATACCAAACACTCACATTAATTTTCATCACAGAATCACCCCTTTAATTTTTTCGGTGTTATTTAGATACACCCTGTAATCACATATTGAACTGTTGGACAAATATATGTCAATACAGTCCCAATCAGTCACTCCCCCAACGAAATAACCAACCAAGACTATAAGCATCGACGTCAATTGTCTGTTCTGCGTTAAGGATACCGATATTTTATGATACTTCTCCCTCAATATTTGTCCGACCGTAAACTCTCTCCCTAGATGTTTGGCCCTATATTATTGATCGATTATATAATAATAATTATAATGATAATAAACGGTCGTTATTCAATTCAGAGAACCTAACCCTAAACGATGAACATATATGACTGGATAATTGTAGACAATTGTATAGTAACAAGTAATAAATACAAACAAAAATGAAGAATACCCGCATACCAACGCATCATACATTTTAATACCATTCCATCATGTAAAGATACATCACCAAGTAGTAGATATTTCATTCTCTTTTATAGTTTTGTATACAAGAAATTACGGGTGAAAAAGGAAGTTTAGTGCTTAGGTATTAGCAGTGTATGTTATTTCTTGTGTTAGAATTGTTACAATAATTTCTCCGTAGTTTTCTGGGTGTCTAACGTACCAAAATCTGAAAAATAATATTGGAAAAATGTCAATTACGAAAATTTTCAACGACGAATATTTACATTTGAAAAAGAAATTTGCGTATAAGTTTTGAGTTTACAAAAATTCAAAGAAACATTCACGTATTTATACGGGAGACACTTCATTGTGAGACGTTTTATTCCGACCTAAGTGGCGAGAGTTATTGAGAGCTAAGTGGACCAGAGTTTATTCGCGAAGCACAGTTTCTATTAGAAAGAGTTTATCAGAACGTTTAGTACAGAGCGTTAGATAGTTAGCGGAGCAGTTCAGGTAAGTGTTTGTATTGTATTGTGATAAAGTGTTATAATAAAAGTAGTGAAGTGTTGTTTGGAGTTTCAATCAACGAACCCCAAGGATAAATCGTAACAGTGGTGTCAGAATTTCGATTTTCCAAGGAAATATCGTAACAGTGGTGTCAGAAGTGGGATTTTTCAAGAATAAATCGTAACAGTGGTGTCGGAAGTGGAATAATGCTGATAAAGAAAACTATTTGTGGTGAATATGAGTACGTCATACGATACGATGGAGGACATGGAGAAACGTATCCAAGATCTATTTGCGGATTGGGACAGACGATGGCAGGAGAAAAAACAAGAAGAGCAATAGCGACGACAAGAGGAAAAGCGACTACAAATGGAAAAATAATTATAAGAAAAGCGGCTGCAAGATGAAAAGAAAGAACGAGAAAAAGTAAAGAAAGAATGAGAAGAAGGACTTCAGAAAATTCTCGAAAATGAAAAGAAAGGCCGAGATAAACAGAAAGAACGAGAAGTAACACTCCAGAAAAGTCTGGAAAAACGGAAGAATTAGTTAGAACGAATAGAAAAACAAAAGAATGAGTTAGAACGAATAGAAAAACAACGAAAAGCAGACTTCCAGAAGGTTCTAGAACATCAAGTCAAGTTCTTCGAAAATGTGTTATATAAAACCGAAGTACGAATGAAAGAACTGAAAGAAGCTCTGGAAGAACTAAAAGGAATTCTAAAAGGAGAACTGAAGGAAAACGTCAAGAACGATGAGGTCAAAAGAGATGTGCATACAATGCGAGGGGAGTTGAGAAGACTAGAAAAGCAGATAGCTCTCTTATCGAACCAGGATCGCCAAAACAGGGTTGCCATATCAGGAGTTTCCGTACAACCGTCGACTTTTGATGGACAGTCATCTTGGTCCATGTATCGTAGACAATTTGAGGCTGCGGCAGAGAATAATGGATGGGGTGAAGAAGAAAAAGCTACGGCACTCGTAGAAGCTTCGAGAGGGCCAGTTTTGAGTATACTACAGACCATACCTATCGAACAGCAAAAGAAATATGAGGACCTGATTTCTGCATTAGAGTTGCGGTATGGCGTTCAACACCGAGAACAGCTGTACCGGGCACAAATGAAGTCTCGCACACAAAAATCAGGTGAGAGTCTGCAAGAATTTGAGGCAGATGTTCGACGCCTGATCCAGCTGGCGTATCCAAAAACGCCCGGAGATTTCAAGGAGCAACTAGCAGTGCAGATATTTATAGACGGACTTAGAGACCCAGAAATCCAGAGGACTCTGCGACTGACAAGTTTCCAAAGGAGTTGCGATGCCTTGGTACGTTCGCTAGAAGTGGAGGCGGCTTTCAACACCTCAAGGCCGAAAGTGCGAGTGGTAACAATTGACGATCCCGAACAAGAATGTGACGCAGTAAATGGATCATTCGAGAAAGTTCTGGAGGAAATCGAATCATTGATAAGTAGAATGAACACCTAGAAGAGGAGAACATGGTATAGATGTGGAAAACTGGGACATCGTATCAAAGACTGCAGGGAGAGAATGCCACCAAGATCCAACTCACCTGCAAGGGTGCCACAACGTTCGCAATCCCCGTGAGGTCAAGGTAATCGAGGATCATCTGTGTCAACAGGCTAAGAACAACAACCGATAGCCTAACCATTCCCGGAAAATTGAATGAAGTAGACGTTACATGCACCATAGACACCGTTGCAGCAGTTTCTATGGTACGCATGTGACATCCTTCGGCCAGACAGTGTGAAGCCTGTTTCTTCCAACTCCGTGCTTCAAAAAGTCACTAGTGAAAACGCGCCTATTCGAGGAGAGGCTGAAATTACATTGATTCTTGGGCGACTCACCATCACGGATACAGTGTACGTCGCGGACATAGAAGATGAATTTATACTCGGGATGGATTTGATCACTGACTATGGGTTTTCATTCGATAACGAAAAGATTATTAAGTTTGTAGGAGAAGAATTTGTCCCTACAACTCCAGTACAGAGGAAGTTGCCTGCGAAGAAAGTAGTTCGTGCTACGGTGAATAAAGTCCCCGAATGTAGCGTCCAGCCATCGGTTTTCGCACGAGCCCGGAACACTTCCAGACTCTCACCGGATTTTTGTGTGCATGTTTTCATTTGGGCCCGGTACGTCTGTTCTCGTTGATCTCTATACCGCAACTCTAATGCAGAAATTAGATCCTGGTATTTATTTCAACGTTCGATGGGTATCGTCTGCAACATAACCAAATCTGGCCCTCTCAGAGCTATTATGAGTGCCGTAGCTTTTTCGTCTTCGTCCCATCCATGGGTTGTTGCAGCAGCCTCGAATTGTCGGCGATACAAGGACCAAGACGACCGACCATCAAAAGTCGGTGCTTTCACGGAAATGCCTGATGCGGCAACCCTGTCTCGGCGAACTTGGTTCTTGAGAATTCGTACTTCGTTTTTTTTTAACACATGTTCGAAGAACCTTTCTTGGTATTCTAGAACATTCTGGCAGTCTGATTTCCGTTCCTTTTCTATTTGTTCTAATTCATTCTTTTGTTCTAAAACTTTCTTCTGTTCTTCTGGAATTTTATGTAGTGCTTCTTCTCGTTCTTTCTTTTCATTTTCGAGAATTTTCTGGAGCGCATCACCAAAGTTCCTACTTCTGACACCACTGGGACGATATTTCCTTGGGTTTGTTTATTTCGTTTAAAACTCTTTATCACATCACACAATACAAAACAGTCCCTTAAACTGCTCAGCTAAACTATCCATTGCTCTTTACTAAAACTCTGCCGTCTGCCAAATCGTGTCCGTATTTATACTTGTGAATGCCTATGGATAATCTTCCGGACTTATCTCGATGATTTTATTCGAATTTTCTACGCGAGTCGGGATTTCCTGGAAGGTTACATACTTTCTTCAACCCATCATATTATTTTTTGTTTAACGAGCGATAGGGATGGCGCTAGGAGATTTCGTAACAATATATGAGATCAATGGTCGTAACCAAAGTACTCCCAAAATTGTACGCTAATCTGTCATGATTCAAAGGATTCGAAGCAACAAAAATGTTTTTCATCATTCAGTACTATGAATAATAAAGTATTTTCATGTGAACATTGTCCGATCTTGATATCTTTTTCTGTTTTAAAATTGAAAATTGGGGCATTTTTACGGCCACATTATATTTAGGGTGGAGGGAGCTGTGGCGCGACCTACTGAGCTCTCCGAAAGCAGCTTATTGCGTGGAACTAAATCTAACGCACATCTATGCGGCCTCACCTCTTTGGTTAAGTGACATTTGTGACAAATCTTTCCCATATGTTTTCTTATATTCATTCCTATGGAACAGTCGTCATAGTTTGAAAATATAATGAAAAATTACCTATTGCATGAGTTGAGGGTGATTTTTCGGAAATTACGTTTTGAAAAAAATGATTTATTATATTCCGGAAACCGTGAACAGGTTCAAGATCGAAAGTCACTCACCGTACAAAAAAAAAGCTAACTAGAATAAAATTTGGTGAGTCCATCGCTCTTCTGATGTGTCCAACGACACTCACCCGTCGTGGATTTAAGCTGTAATTCCTCCATTGTCTGAAGAAGTTTTATGAGGGACGAATGAAACTTGAGTCCATGTAGATGGTATTGGTGGAATCTGAAAGTGTTTCTGGCATCGTATAGTCCGAAGGAACTTAAATAGAAACATTCCAATGGCAACTGCAGCAGTGATGAATATTGGGGTGGTCCAGAAGTGGGTGGGATCAGCTGGGATACCTTCGACATTCAAGGGTTGGTTCATCTAGTGGGGTTTTCTCTAAGTGGTTTGGTGGCATCTTCTCGGATCTTATCGAAATAGTCTCGATTTTTGGCAATGCCAATGGCTGTTCGAATGTGAATTCTTTGGAATTCATGCAGTTGGCATGCGGTGTTTTCAAGTCGCATCCAGGAGGCACTTCTATGATTTAGGTACCCTGTAGTACCAGTATTCTAGAACTCGTACATTTGGCGGGTAATTCCGTTGGCGTTGGAAAAATGGCTATGTAGTGTGCTGATGTGATCTCTTCGATCACTAAACTATCGATCAATACCGGAATTGGATGGAATTTGGCTTCGGATAGGTGAAGTATTTCAGAAATTCAATCTCGGGACTGGGAGTCGCCGCGAAAAATTGTTGTGATAAAGTCCAGTATTCATTGTTAGATAGGAAGCTGGTGGAATAATGGTGGTGAAATTGCTCGTAGGGATCGAAATGGTAATGTGTACATTTTTCTAGGTGAAGGAGGGGAAAGTACAGAACAAAAACAATTATTGCGTTGGAATAGTAGGCATCTACAGTAATCAAATCATAGTATTTTCGAAATTCTTCTGAGTTTTTGAAAAGAAGTTGTTTTTTTGTATGGTGTCGGGTCATCGTCTTCATTATTATGTTCATTTCGGATGGTTGTATTATATTATTATACAAGGTGTTTGCTTTTGCAAATACAACTGCTTTTTGGAGATCGGTGAGTAGTTGTGATGTTATTTGCAACGATAAACTCAGCTGATCCAAAATATTTCGAATTTTCATGAAATGATTGAAATCTAATACAAGGGTATTGACTTCTGTGTTGATTTTATCTCTTTGGAAATTATATTCATTATTCTTGATGAGTGAAACGCTTTCATTGTCTATCCAAGTCGTTGTCAGAGATATATGTTGGTTTATTCTCTAAAGAATATTATTTTGTTTTTTTTGAAGTGGTGCTATGGCCATGTCGTATCGTTTAGCATCGTCTCCCAGGTGTGGACCTCAACCTGCTGCTGGGCACTTCAAAAAGATTGATATCCAACCCGCTTTGGTTGGAAATCAGCCTTTAGGTTCTATTGCTCCCTCTCTATCTGTTTTTTGGAGGACAAATTCCACCGAAATTGCATACAAATTATATCTTCTTCTTTCCAATCGCCGCCTGTACTATGAACTCATATCTATAATAGTGGCTTCAAGGGCGGCCAAATAAGTTTGGCTTCTTGGTTCGTTTTCCGTAATCGTATATCATATCCAAAATATTCATCAAGACGCGTACTTTCTTATATTTCACGAGTTTGAAATTTTGTATGAGAGACTTCTTTTCAGGTCTCCTATCACGAAAAATGATAATCATCATCACTGATGCATATAACGAATGATGATCACGATTTATTTCCTTTCCGAACCATAATAGCTTTTCATTCATTTCCACTTTGCCCCTTTCCTACAACAAAACTTTTTTTCAATTTTTTCAGTTACTCAGATACGCACAAACAATGATGGAATTTTCTGATAAAGGGGTAGATTGTAATGTTATTAGTTGCAATAGAGTTATTCTACTTCATGGTCCTCCAGGCACTGGTAAGACCTCTCTGTGTAAAGCCTTGGCACAGAAATTAACTATTCGAATGTGCGAGCGATTCACATCTGGTCTTTTGATAGAAATAAACAGCCATAGTTTATTCTCGAAATGGTTTTCCGAGGTGAGTACTGTTTTATATTCATTATATATATATATATATATATATATATATATATATATATATATATATATATATATATATATATATATATATATATATATATATATAGGAGAAGAATTAGTGACTGGCTATAATATAAGTCGATTGATTTTATGAGGTTGCAGTCCAGTTTGTGGGCAGTTACAAAGAGGACTCTTTGTTATCTGTCAAGCTTTCGGCAAATTTATTACTTTCGTCAGGACAACTAAAAATAATACATTGGATGATATTTTGTAAAGATAGAAATATGGAACAATTACTAACGTGAGAATTTTCCCACATGACATTATATCAAAATTTGACATATTTCAATATTCTTCAATGTTTTGTCTGTTTATTCTGTACCAATTTATATTTTATTCTCACGTTAGTAAGTGTTCCATATTTCTATCTTTACAAAATATCATCCAATGTATTATTTTTAGTTGTCCTGACGAGGGTAATAAATTTGCGGAAAGCTTGACAGATAACAAAGAGTCCTCTTTGTAACTGCCCACAAACTTGACTGCAACCTCACAAAATATATATATATATATATAGAGCAACGATTTTCCCAACCAGGACATTTATTGTCTTATTCCATTGACATTTCACGTATCCAAAATAAAATAATTTTTCAGAGTGGAAAACTAGTTAATAGGATGTTCACCAAAATAAGGGAGGTGATTGAAAATACAAATATACTAGTCTGTGTTTTAATAGATGAGGTTGAATCATTAGCACACGCACGAAATCAGTGTTTATCTGGTAAATATAGCATTAATAGTGGATTTCTAGTCATAATCAACTTTTTCATTTTTCAGGTAGTGAACCATCAGATTCTATTAGAGTAGTAAATGCTCTCTTAACTCAGATAGATCAAATAAAAATGCATTCCAATGTTTTGATATTTGCCACATCCAATATGACTGAGACCATCGACTTGGCTTTTGTAGATAGAGCTGATATCAAGCAATATCTAGGCAATCCTTCTGTTTCAGCTATTTACAAAGTATATCACTCTTGCATCAATGAACTCATCAAGGTAAGTAATCATATTTTTCGCGACATAAAGTTCAATGGCATCTTTTTCAGGCTCAAATCATCAAGGAACAAGTTCTAGAATCAGTGGAGACCTTGACTCTTGATCAGAATAAGGAAAAGACAGAGGAAACTAAACATTTATTAGCAATATCTCAAAAAAGTTTGGGGCTCAGTGGTCGTTCATTAAGAAAAATACCATTCTTAGCACATGCTTTGTTTTCAGAAAAATCTCTGGTTAATTTACGTGATTTTTTATATTCTATGGAGAAAGCTGTTGAAAAAGAACACAATGAAAGGCAGTTTTTCAATAGTTTGAAAAAAGAACAATTTTGAGATGAACCCCAAGACATTTTCAAATATTTTTATGGAATTTTTGTTATGTGCCTTACTTTCAACATCCGTTTGGTATTCCTTTGATTTGGATGAATGAATAATATAACTTATGTACGAGGGTAAAGCCTGAACATTACTCACTCTTTTGTGAAGAAAACATGTTGTTACAGTAATATTTTTTAATGGTCGTGCATAAGGTTATACTTTTCAGTCCGAATGTTAAACTTTTCGCACCAGTGGGACTAAATTTCTTTTACACTTCAAATAAAATGGCAAACTGCTCCAGTCAATAAATTAATGTAAAGAAGTTGTAGCACCGTATACAAAACTGTTTCTTTGCCAGATTAAAACCGAAAACATTCTCTATAAATGACATTAAATACAAACTTTACGAATGTTGATTACCATTTTCGAGATATAGGTATGCCTGAAATTGGACTTCCTCTGATACCTCCTCCCCTTGGGAACACCTGAACGTACTCTTAATATATTTCCTGAGCAGACAATCCTTGGGCTCCAACTCACGTAACACCCCTTTTTTCTATATTCATTTATTGGAGTGAACAGGGATTGCTGAAAGAGAAGTATTCACTTGTGCCTTCAGAACTATATTTTTCTGAGGTTGAAGTGGATGAATTTTACTCGATTACCATTTATTTGAAAATTAGTCAGTAAAACTGATTTTTTTCAGTAGTGAGAAGTTTTGATTGACTTTTCATCAACTCTTTGACAGCCAACAACATTCAAATAAATAATAGAGGATCATTATTTAAATTAAACCTCAACACAATAAACAAATCAACTATGAAAAAATAGGTTAGAAATTCTCATTCCCCCTGGAGACACCAAATCTGGTGGGTGTCCAGACCAGTCAATCTTACAATATTAATTAATATTTTCCTAGTCTTATGTACCCAGCAAACACAGTTACTTAAAATTGACATAAATGTTACTCAACTATTTTACTTCTTATGTAACAATGTTATGTAAAATTTATAATTTTATTTTGTTATAGCGAAATGCCTCTACAAATACAACCTCATTTCTACACAACACTGATGTAGCCACGTTACATATATTGCATATTATTCTATTAGGTAAATATTAGATAACAAATGTAACGAATTGACTTGAAAATTGCATAATATGCATTAGATTTCATGTAACTTTTACATAGATATGATATCATACTTCAAATAAATGAATATTACATTACAAATGTTTGAAACTCGCATAAATATTACATAACATACAGTATGTGCTATGTAAATTTAACATCACTGATATGTAAATTAAAAATTGCACAAATATTAGCTTCACCACACCACTCACTTTTAGACCTACTATGTGCACATTTTGATAATGATCTTCACTCTGTAGATTACTATAGTGATGATAACTCGGTAACAAAATATGGACGTTGGTGTGAAATGTGCGCTAGTCTGGTGAATAACGGCTTATTTGTACATTTTTTGATTGTACAAACCACCACAAATACCTTCGCTAAAATGTTTCATGATAATATGACCATTTTTGATGACTGTTATGTTATTCCGGCAAATATTGCTAAATTCATACTGCCAGAGTACAATGGAGAAAATAAAATTACAGCAGTAAAAAAACTAAACTATAATAATTTCTCCTATTAGGTTTGTTCTAGCAACACATTTAACCGAATTGAAAACTGGCAGAGGCATGCGCTAAATGAATTTGGCTTTCAATATTCATTTTGCGCATGCTTCTGACTGCTTCGTACCAGTTTCTGAACGGTCAGATGTGTTGCTAGAACAAAGCTATTTTAAACATCACAATCAGTTTCGGCATTAAAAAAAAACACCATTTGTTTTCTCTGAATGATCATTATTTATTGGTTTCCTGTATTTTTTTCTTTATAACTCTATTGAGCCGTTGGCGGCTCAAACGAAACCATTCCGCAGCATGTTTTTCTATCTCCGAGTATGATACATCAGAATGATTACTGATAATAACTCTCTAAAAATATTAATGATATTGGTTTCTGTCAATCGAAGTAATTTAAAAAAATATCACCTGTTAATATTTTTATGGAATGCAAGTCTCCGAACCAGGAACATTGAGTAGACAACTCATTGATGAATAATTGGCCAATGAATCTATACAGATGATCTTTTGTATCTCTTCCAACCAAATATTCCTTCATTGAGGGTTTTCATCGGAATATTATTCAATTTATCTTTCCGAGGGTTTGGCTGATGTCCAAAGTCCAAGGAATTAACTTTTGTGTGAATTGTGTTCAAAAAAATAAAAACAATTATCACCAATTTCCTCATATGTATATCGTTTCCGAAATTATAGGTGTTCCTGCAATGAATAAAATATCAATCAAGAAACCTAACTATCGGAAATATTTTTTGGTCCCTCTGGTAGAATATATTGTTTTGGTGATGGAGAAATTGTTGAGGTCTCACTCCCATCCGATCTATTTTTATTGAATGGAGAGTTCTCCATTTTATTCCACTCGATTGTTTTTTTTCCAATACTGCCCCAAACAGTTTTCCCCCAACATCACCTACCAAATGAGAAAACGAAAAAAAAAAATCGAACACTATGGTTTGGTAGGTGTAAGATACCTAGAAGTCCTGGTGACTCAACTGATTAGATTTTGTTTAGATTTTTGTGGCGAAAAAAACAATCGACGCTTTCGAAGGTTTCCCCTATTTTTTCGGTAGAGGGCGTTATGTTCCCATTTTTCAAATTTGATGACAAGTTAATTGTCATGTCAGTTTGAAATTTTGATGTTTACGATGTTTTTATCGTGTTTATTTGTTGATTTCATTGCTTTTAAATATCGAAACGTTGTTATTGGTATCTCATTGTCCACCCATTATCCTTTAGGTTGCGATCTCTTCTCGCTAGCCAATCAAATAAAAGTGGAAAAACCCGACTGCACATTATTCTCACTTAGTGCAAATTTAGCTTCAGACAAGACTGACAAGAGCGTGTTGGCGACATCTGTACATATCGTACGGAAACCTCCAAAAGCTCAATTATCCACCAAAAATCAAGCAATCCAGATTTCGCCACTTTTATCCCAAACTTCTACAGGTATAAGTAAACACAGCAGGGTTTCCAGGCATCTTAGGTAGGTGGCTTTCAAATCACGGGTATATTGATTGTTTTCTATTTGAGCACTCAAACAGAATACAAGTTCAACTAGATCAAATACCATGAAATACCCTGAATAAGAGAACAAACGAATTGAATAAGAACGTAAGGGTACAATGCCATTTTTTTCAAATATTGATCTTGTCACAGCATATAATAATAATAGCCGTCTTCTACCCAAACTGAGTGTATATAAGGAAGTATTGTTATCATTATTATTACTGATTACCTTTAGCAACGACCTCAATATCATCAGAATTGCCTTTCCGAGAATCAGGTAAAAGAGTCCCATGACTAGATTTTTAGTTTTGGTGTTGAAGGCGGGCGGAGTCAGAGCTACTACCACTAATATTATTGCGAGTCCAAGAAGGTGTTTCTTCATTGGTGCTGTATTCAGAATCCGCACCTTTTTTTCTAGCAACATCCAAAGTCTCCAAAATTAAACAATTTTATACTAATAAGCAAGCGAAAGATTGTTTTATATGTCTACTTTGAGAATGGACTTCTTAGCAGGATCTGAGATGAAGTCAAATTATAATCGAGTTAATTAGCAATTGGCCAGCAGACGTGTGTATTCGATTTCATAGTAGCTGAGTATAATATTCTGGGGCAGTTTCCACACACCCCCTCGGTGTGGTCACCATCCTCAACCCCTTTGTAAATATTTTACCCCTCAACTTAGAGACAGGTGTAAGTCGGAAACCAAAATTGTTATAATGATGCGGTCATTTACTCATAGTTGAGGCTTTTCGTGGGTGCTTGGGGCTCCTGATGTGAGAAAATAGATTTAAATTTGCTCAAAATCACCCGGCTATGTTCCATTCGCCGTGCCGTGTCTGATAACTTTTTCAGCACGTGGAGCGTTCGCCATGCCCCACAAGGGGCGCAAAGTTCCCTCTGTGGGGCATGGTAACCTAGATGAATATGTGATTATCATAAACTCATGTGATAGCTGTATTCGTCCCAAAACAAAATGATTAATATATAAAGGTCAATTGGTGAGCTTCGTTGATTTGCATTTGTAGAAGAGAGAGAAACTGAGAGAAAGCCAGCTATGTTAGTAGGTAAGCATTTCAAGCAACCATACCATGCCGCAAAAGTTCGGTGCCGCTACGACACTTCGTTTCTGAGATCTGGTTTCGAGGTTATCATGCCTTTTAGGGGGGGGGCATGCCCTCTCTATGGGGCATGGCGATCGTTACACGTGCTGAACAAGCTACTAGACACAGCACGGCGAATGAAACAAAGCCTGGTGATTCTGAGCAAATTGAAATCAATTTTTTGACATGAGGACCCCCTCCCTCGGGAAACTGCACCAGGGGATGGGTCTCCAAAAAGAAAATTTGTTACAAATTTTTCTAATATTTTCGTTCACAACTTTATTATTTTCGATATTACTATAAAGAGTTAGGTGATTGAAGTTGTAGATTTAGTTTGCAACAGGAAATATTGCCATAAATTTTCTGTAGGATAAATAGAAAGCAGAAAGCGCGAAAACCATTTGAACATTTTTGCAAGAATGCGGCCCCGCAACTCCACAAACTTGCATTAGAGCTAACCCTAACCTCTAAACCTTTTGTAAAGATCAAGTGCCCTAACACTAAACTTCTGTTAGGGTAATTGACCTCTACAAAAAGTTGCAACATTTTCACTAAAGGATCCAATCTCATCGTTTATTTAAGATGGGGATTGAGGAATGACCGTTGGAAATACATTTTTAGCGTTCCAAAGATCGCCGCCCTTAGCGCAACCCGTCCGTTTGAAGAATTTTTCAAATGGCGATTAATTGTCGGAATCATTGACGTAATATAGCATGGACTGGGTGTCGCTTAACTCTCAAATACAAGTTCTTGCGGCCCGAACCAACTAAGGACATCTGCGTCATAGTTGCCATCGTCATAATGTGTTACGTCATCAGTAATATGTGTTGCATACTTAGATTCCGTAGGTAATCAGTTCTTTTCTGGTTGGTATCCTATTGATTCTCAAATATAAACTAGATTATTGAGAAATATTCAAGAATGGGACCAAATGAAATTATGGTGCATATTGAAAATTTTCAATAGTCAATATTTTTGAGTATTGAATAATATGTTTCAATAAACCACTAGGTACCTACAAGATATTTCAGAAATATCAGTGGTGCCTCATAATATTCTTCTATAACAGTTATTTTCAATAACCAATATTTAGTGTTATTCAAGATTCACAAGAATAGCTTTGATTCGTATACATAGTATTCCTTGTTCCTTGTATATAGATTTTTATCGATATTGGTCATTTTTTCACGACATTCACTGTAGTGAAATGTTCAATTCATATAGTTTCCAGTATGTGAATTGAAAATTTGTGTTTTTTATTATAAATATATCACGCATTGAAAAATCCACTCTTATGATTTCCACTCTAAAATATCCTGTTTTCATTCAATGACCATAGCAATTTTCCATTCACTTCAACTGAAGCAATAGATTATTCAAAAATTGGCTTTGAAAAAGTATGGATATCATTGTTGTCTTAGGTATAAGATTTGACATTCCTTCAAGAAGTATTATATCTCACATTGAGAATAAATGGGTGAAAAGGGAGGGTGATAATAACGCATAAACACTAAAAAGTTAATTGAAAAGAGTCTTAAATATCCAGAAACATAAAACAATACACTATTGAACACTTCGAATAGCTTCAAAAAATCGCAAACACAAAACAACAGATCAACAACTCCCTCACTGTAAAACGGATTTTTGGCTATGCAAATATGCAACAAGTGATACATTGTGACGTCACTCGTAAGTGGTGACGCAGTTGCCCTTAGTTTAAAATGTTCATGCCGTTTTAGGCGTGGGGATCAATCCTCTCACTCTAATGCTCAGTCCATGTTATATTACGTCAATGGTCGGAATCTATATTGGAAGGTAGTTCCTCCGTTCACGAGAAGTCGCTGATAGCTGATCATATACATACGAGCCAAACAAATAATGAATCCGATTTCAGAAGCAGTAAACAAACAACAAAAAATCTAAGGAATTCAGAGTGAAACGTGAAACCCTTGCGTGAACGGTAGAAGTCATGATAAACAGTGGCTACAATATTAGCTACTGTGCTGTTTGTCTTGGTTCAAAAATATTATTAGAGTTCTAAAAAATGTATTTTGTATAGCTGATAAAAAAACATTTATCATTTAGTTTCTTTTTTGTTTTCGGATATAACGTGAACTGTAGATCGACTGTTAGTATATGAACCGTATAGAAGGGAACGATAACTCCCGGTCGGCGTGTTTGACGTAACAGGTACAAATTATATTTTTTGCTGGCGTGTAGGGTGTCGGCTGAGACTATTCTGCCATCACTCGGCTCTCGCGGAGGGTGAATTTGTGTTCACGTTTCGTCCGAATAATTTGAAATTTGGCAGGTGTTCTTGATTCCGGTGACAATGCATTATGAAATTTTTGTGGGAGAAAAAACAAAATTGCGGCTCCAACATGGCGATAGTTGATCATGATCCGAATCGAATCATAATTGGTATCTAAGGGTTTTCTGGGTCTCAAGTTAAGATTATTTCGTCAAAACTCAATATGGCGGACAAGTTCCGTAATTATCAACCGATTCTAATCCAAATTGGTATTTGGGGATTTTCTGGGTCGAAGATTATGATTCTTCAGTTAAAATTGAAAAATTCGAATGGCGGTTTTGGGAATGTTGTAAAATTTCCAAAATACATTTAAAATCGATTATGAGATATGTCAAGACTAAATTATAGAAAATGAATATTATAAAAAACTTTTTAAAAAACGCTCATATTCAAATGTCGTGAAAAGGATAGAGCGCGATAACAAGGTTAGCATCTCCAGGAGAAGTAAATTGATACTCGAATCAATTTACTTCTGAAGATGCTAACCTTGTTAGCGAAACGCGCGTCGAATGCAAACAAAATCAGTTTGGTGTTAGGGTAATTGATATCTAAAAAAGTTTGAATTAAAAAGGAAAAAATAATTCTGATTCTGGTTATTAAAAAATGAAGAGCGTAGAGCGCTCAACAATCATTGCGAAAATGTATAGGTTCCTAGCGTTCTACGGCTTTTACTCATACTCTTCGTTTTTGAATAACCAGAAAAAACATTATATTCCCTTTTTAGTGTTTTCGAATATGAGAGTGTTTTTTGAAAAGTTTTGTTTATAATATTTGTTTTCGTGTTGATTGCACAATATCTGGTACATTTTTCGGTTGAAGATGGCGGGCAAGTTTTGTGATTTATGAACCGATGCTATTCAAAATTGGTATATTAATGTTTTTGTGAAGAAGAATCCAATTTTTTGTCACAATTCAAAATGGCGGCTCTAAGATGGCAAGCGTATTTTATGTTTAAAATTGGTAGGTATGCAGTGTTTTTTGGGGTCGAGGATCACAATTTCTTTTCCAAAATGATATAATTAAACGAGATGTGTTAGATAGGATCCTATTTGGAATATACAGTGTGTAACAACGAAAACTTAACAGAGCTGTTGTTGAATATAAAAAGTAGGATTTTTAAAAAAAGCTCGGACACGTCGATTTCTCATTGAAGGGGGACACCTTTCAGACTACTCAGATTTTTTGTAGTACGCACCTCCTCGGAGGGGTGCGTCCGACGACCCTTATTTAGAGGGGAAAAGTAGGCCGAGTGGCACCTCGTGTTTTAAAGGTATTTCGAATACATTCACAACTCTGTTAACAAAAAATTTTTGTGACGTAATGTTTTGCATTCTTGACGACTTTTTGAGTGATAATTACTGTTTAAACGTCTTCAGTTACTTTGTGTACTGAGGTAGTTACAAGTTTGGCTAGTATTACAGTCTCATTTTACTCGTTGAGTGTTATAATTTGAACTACTTCACCTACCTACATTCCAGATCAAAATATCTTTTATAGAATTGGAGCTACGTAGTATTCTGGATTACGTGGGAAGCAGAACTAGACCGTTGAAAGAGGGTGAAGCTGTTTTCAAAGCAGGGCATATCATTGCATCTGGAGTGGAAGAAAGTAACCATAAAAAATAAGCTAGGAGCTTATGTTTGCGAACATTAGCTTCAGTAGAGCATCCCCATGAAATCAATATATTGCTGGCTGATAAGGAATGGAAATGCCAATGTTCCTGCAAAGCGGGTTTATCTGGGTTCTGCAAACATATTGCAACCATTATATTATGTTAATAAATAGGTAATGTCATTTCCTAAATATTATATAAAGGTAAAAGTTGATTTTCATGAAATTTTTGCATGTAATTAGCTTTTTGTGCTAAATAAAGGATCAATATATCAGATTTAATAAAACATGTCACCGATTAGTGTTTCAACAAATGCTTTATTATTTTTACTATTCAAATGAAGAGAGAGACCCAGAAAGCCAAAGAACTCTGCGACTTACAAGTTTCAAGAGGAGTAGCGATGTCTTGGTACGTTCGCTAGAAATGGAGGCGGCCTTCAACACCGCAAGGCCGAAAGTGCGAGCGGTAACAATTGACGATCCCGAACGATTTGGCACAGCGAATAGTCAGTCGAGAAGGTTCTGGAAGAAATCAAATTAATGATAAGTGGCATCAGCACCCAGAAGGAGAGGACATGCTATAGATGTGGAAAACCCGGACATCTTTTCAGAGACTGTAGGGTGAGAATGCCATCAAGATCTAGCTCACTTGCAAGGGTTCCATCTCGTACGCAATCACCTGTGAGGACAAGGTCATCCATCGAGTCCTCAAATTGGCGGCAGGAAAACGAAAATTAGCCAGCATATCGGAGCGCATGCTGGCTAGCAATAACAAAGCCCCCAGGGTCATCCATGTTAACAGGCTGAAAAGAACATCTGAGAGCCTTACCATTCCAGGAAAATTGAATAAAATCGACGTTATATGCACCATAGACACCGGTGCTGCAGTTTCCTTGGTACGCAGCGACTTCCTTCGGCCTGAAAACGTGAAGCCTATATCATCCAACGTCGTACTTCGGACAGTCACTGGTGAAAACGCACCTATTCGAGAAGAAGCTGAAATTACGTTGATTCTTGGGCGACTCACCATCATAGATACAGTTTACGTCGCCGATATAGAAGATGAATTTATACTCGGAATGGACTCGATCAGTGACTATGGATTTTCATTCGACAATGAGGAGAAGATAATGAGGTTCGGAGGAGAAAAATTTGTCCTTACACCTCCAACGGAAAGTACGATACCTGCCAAACTGCGATTATTGAAAACCACGAGAATTCCTGGATTTTCAGAAAAATTAATTTGTGCTACATTAGATGAAGACCCTGGGTGCTGCGTTGGAGTAGTCCAGCCATGTGGTGAATCCCCCAGCAATTTGGTATTTGCACGAGCCTTAGTGAAAACGAACCAAACGATTCCTGTGAGAGTTGCCAACGTTTTTCCTGGAGAAATAACTGTTAAGGCAGGCGATGTTATTGGAACATGTGAACCTGTTACTTGTGTAGCGAGCTGTAATTCAAATGAACATCCAGAAATAAGGGCAGACTTTGAGAGTGTTATATCAACTCTTGAAAAATCATGTCAACACTTATCAACAGAGTAACTGAAAGCTGCCAAGAACTTCATCAGGAGTGATGAGCTTGTTGACAAGATGATGAAGGACGGTGTGATTGAAGAGTCATCGAGTCCTTGGTCTGCACCTGTTGTGTTGGTTTCCAAGAAGGATGGATCTACGAGATTCTGTGTCGATTACAAGAAATTGAATGATGTCACCAAGAAGGACAGCTACCCTCCACCAAGAATAGATGACAAATTCACAACTTTGGCAGGTTCCCGTTGGTTCTCAAAAAAGAATCAACAACTCAATACGAAATAAAATATAAAGAAGGTAAGGATTGGATTACAAGGGAATTTCTAAAATTAATTGAAAAACGTGATAAATTATATTCAGAAAAAATAAAATATCCTTTTAATAAAGATATAGCCAGGGACTTCAAAAAACAGAAAAATATTGTAGAGAAAAAACGCAAAAAACTAAAACAGGATTACTTTGAAAAAAAATGGAGCGAAACAGGCAATAACCAGAGAAAACAATGGAAACTCATCAATAATCTTATCAAAGGCAATAACCGTAGTAATAAGAAAACTAATTTAGAAATTGAGGGACAAATCCTTGATGATCCCAGAAATATAGCTGAAAAAATGAACCAATATTTCGTCGATATTGGAAAATCCATAACGAATAATATAAACATGCAAGCAGTGTCGCCTGCTGAGTTTGAGGAAATCACAAGTGATTGTTCAATGTACCTATACCATACAAATTATCAAGAAGTTCAGGAAGAATTATATAAATTGAATAAAAAAGCAGCACCTGGTTACGATAACATAAATACTAACGATCTTTTAACACTAAAGGATTATATTGTACCTATTCTAGTAAAATTAATAAATGAATCTTTCAAGCAAGGTATATTCCCAGATATCCTCAAGGTTAGCAAGGTAACACCTATACACAAATCAGGACCAAATAACATCATTGACAACTATAGACCTATTTCAGTAGTTCCGACTCTGTCAAAAGTAATAGAAGTTATTTTAAAAAAACGTATTATTAATTACATGAAGAAGTGTGTTGACTTTGACAATTACCAATATGGATTCCAAGAAAATAGTAGCACCCTGAGTGCAACTATAGACTTCATTAACTATATTGCTTCTTCACTGGATGATAAATATTACACAATTGCTGTATTTGTTGATCTACGAAAAGCATTTGATGTTGTTGATTTCTCTTTACTACTTGAAAAACTTAAAGAAATGGGAATAAGAGGAAATACTCTCTCTCTACTAAAAACATACCTTCTAAATCGTGAACAATTCACAGTGATTGATGGCATTTCTAGTCAAACTGAAACCACCAAAGCAGGTGTGCCCCAAGGCTCAGTCCTTGGACCCCTACTCTATACATTACATGTTCTGTCATTGAAAACTGCTAACATCATGGGTAGATACTTTAAATTTGCGGACGATACTGTTCTTGTATATAAGGGTAGAGACTAACTTGAAACACTAGTAAATACCGACCTTCAAAGGTATCACAGATGGCTTGCAAAAAACAAACTTCAGATCAATGTAAAGAAGACTACTTTTATAATCTTCTCTCAGAAAAACATGAAACTACAGGACATTATTGTGGAGATAGGAGGCGAAGAAATAACGAGAGTCCATCATACCAAATATTTGGGTCTGATAGTCGATGAAAACTTATGCTGGAATAACCATATCACCCATCTAGAAAATAAAGTAATTCCAATGGTGAGTGCCCTGTACCGCTGTAGAACCTACTTACGCCCATCTTCACTCCATCAAATATACAGTGCATATTTTTTATCAGTATTTAGCTATTTAATTCCTGTATGGGGTACATGTGGACAGACATTATTCAAAAAAATAAAAATACTTCAAAATAAAGTTGTGAAAATGTTATTCAGACTTGACAACAGAACCTCAACTGAGACTTTATACAAGGTAACCAAGGTGCTGCCTATTCAGGATGTTCTTGAAATTGAACAAGGTAAATTTGCATACAAGGTTATACACGAACAAGTTAAATGTAATACCAATTTTACATTTGTGAATCAGCTCCACGAATACAATACTCGTACCCATAATAATTTCTTTTTAGAACCTGTACGTACTAATATTGGATTGAATAATCCCATTTCACTATGCATGAAAACATTCAACACTCTTCCCAAAAAAATAACAGATAGCCCTTATAATAATATTTTTAAGAATAAAATAAAGAGTTTTTATACTAGCATACTCAACGAAGGAACAGCCTAATCTTTTCAGTGTCATGCATCAATTACCATGAGATTTTTATTCTATTTACATCTGTATTATTTATTCACAAGTGAATCTTATAATGGTGGGATTTTGTTGTAT